>JADWQK010001630.1:0-304641 GCA_017933935.1 Sesamia nonagrioides
TAAATTAAAGTTACCGAATTCAAGTAACGACATTGACAGCCTCCGTGGCGTAGCGGTAGCGGACGCGGCCGCTGCGCAAGGTGGCGCGGGTTCGATCCCCGCACAGTGCAAGTATTTGTATGTATGAATATGAATACTGGCACTGGTCTGGTCGTGCCTCGGAAAGCACGTTAAGCCGTTGGTCCCGGTTGCCATAAAAACATCTAGTGGCAGTCGTTACGGGTTGTTGGAGCCCTCAAAAGTCCAAAAATTGGTCTAACTGCAATGCTTCGATGTCGCCTTAGGGTTGTGGAGGTCAGACGGCAGTCCCTTCACGGAAAATGTCGAAGTTTAGCCATTTCAGCAGTTGGACTGGTAAAGCGGACCCCAGACTTCAAAGCTGAAAAGGCTTTGGATGCGACTGGGATTAATGCTGTGATGATGATGATGACCGAATTCAAGTAACGCAAATTGAGTCAAAGGCTGTATGTCCGGTTGAGCTGCGCAAGTACTGAAGGGGCCGTAGAGTTGCTATCGCCTATCAAAGAAATCCTAAGCCGCAGGGTGATGGTCACAGACTCGGGACATCCAATATGACCGCTGATTAGCTCAAAGTACTAAAGCCAGAGCACATGGCTCTGTAACACACAATCCCTCATTTGGAGTTTAAGAGTAAACAAGAGTAAACAATCGATCAATATAAATGTAATCCATGTTACAAAAAGTATGATTGACCCTACAATGAAAAGACGCTTCTGGTTAGAAACGTCCTTTCAACGTAGTGTTACGGGCTAGGGGTACTAAAACGCCGGTTAAGGGTTACGAAGTTTATTGACGACGAGGGTACAGACGGTAGTAGGCGATGACAAGTAGAATGTCGCTGACGTTGCACCAAAGTCTTCTCTTACGTCCACGAAGTTCGTGTCGTAAACACACAATAACTCTACAGATGTTACTTCACGTAGTACTCACAGTTCTCGTTACAGTTGTCGCAGTAGGTATTCTCAAAGATCGCTTCTTAACCCGTTGAGCGTCTTATGCACACACGGTGGTACATAAGAGATTTGCGCCCGACATGTCTTATGCACCGACGTCGGAGCATAAGCGACATGGCTGACTTCACGTCCTTCAAACCTATTACTACTGTGATTGGTTCACATAAAAATACTTCTATAGACAAGTGTGACACTTTAGCCAACATAATAACTTAAATGTTTACTATTTTTCAAGCGACAACATTTAAAAATTTAATTTTTTCTCGTACTCGGAAGAAGTCGTCCGCCATATTTTAATCACTGTGAACTCGGTCGTGTTTGGTGCTTTTTTAAAATGGATTTTAAAAGGAAACGGTAAGTGATTTTATTGAAATTATAAATCAGATTACTGGAAATATTGTGTAGATTGTGATTAAAATATTGGTTTTAGATATTTTATCGTATATTTTGGTGAAAAAAGTGTGCAAAGTTTATGAGGCGCCAATTTTCGTTAGTGATACCGGATGTTTTCGATGATAATAGCTGTTTATTTTACAAAGTATTCTGCAAAATTTATATAAGTAGGTAGGAATTTTATCTAGGAAACCATTTGAGCAATGTAAATTCTCGTAATTCTAGTTCATAACACGTAAATTGAAGAATTTTGTTCAAAGTCAACAAATGCTCCGTCTCTTTCTAGCGCACACTAACAATTCGCGTAAAAGCGCACACTCTAACAATTCGCGTAAAACGTACATTCGCAAACATCACCCCATGTCCAGTTACATTATTTTTGCTAGTAAAAACGAATTTATCACTTAGACCATGTTTATTGAAAGTATTGTGATTTCTCATAATATGTATTATTATAGAAGATTTTAAATTTAGTAATATTTTATAGATTTAGATAAATAGTAGTACACTGTTACTTATTGAAAGTAATATTTGTTAATAAAGTGGAATTTATTTTATTGATTCTTAGAATGGTGCGATCAAGGTCACGATCTCGGTCGGTGACGCCAGGGCCGAGATCCTGTGATCTTGAGCGCCAGAGCCGGCGTCAACTTCTGATGAAGTTGGCAGCGGACAAGACCAGCGAGCCGACGGTGGAGTCCGAACCAAGGTTATGGTTGCCCCTTCCACCCCATTGTGTCACTCCGTGAGTATTTTATATAATGGTCGTAACACGATTCTATGTATTCTACATATAGTATCTACAAATATACTATATAATAATCTTATTCATTTATCTTTTAGAAAACCACTGATGACGGGGCTCGAGGTGAACATGACCCCGGGGGGTGCAATCAAAGTATCCGACATTGTCGAACTTGAAAATACCCCCCGGGGCTCCATCAGAAGAAAAACGGAGCTGGAGGAGTCAGTGCAGTAAGTGTTGCTATGACACCACCGTAGTCAGACTCTTTTATTAGACGCTGACTATGATTTTTTTTTTTTTTGCAGTATTGGACACTTGGATGGAGATGCGGAGATAAAGGAACACTACGATCATGTGAAGCAATGGATCAGTGAGTTGCCACCGCCAGAACCTTCCTCGGGATACTCCCGTATCTGTAGGACGCCAGTTCTAGATGTGTGCTCTGGTAGCGCTGGTGCTGTTAAAACATGTATTTACATCTTTTTCTCGTCTGTTTTCAATCCTAATTTATATAAATAAAAGTGTTTGTAAAAACCCTACTTAAGGAATAAATATCCTTATTTTGTAAATAAATTTATTTTTTTTAATTACGTATTTTTATTCTCAAAATCTTTCTTGAACAGACAGATATTATAATTATTTAAGTTACTGCTTAAATAATTATAATATCTGTCTGTTCAATTGTGTTCACAAACAACAATATCACTAGTATAAAATACATTCACAAGCTTTTTCACTAAAAATAATTAAACACGACATACCCGTTAAAATAACTAGCCAGTTATACCTGAGTAAAACTCACCCTGTGTGGTGATTACTCACAGTGATTCCCACTACAAAGATATACTGCCTATATGAAAATAACGTACTTAAATGAATGCTAACATATATACATAAGAGTGAGCTGTTATCTTAACTGGATAATTTAGAAGAGTTAGTAATACCTACTTCTTTTGGACAATCGTAGAAGAAACCAACTGTATTAACCATTTGATATTCATACATGTTGCTATTATGATCGTGGCAAAAAATTACGCTTGAATTGGCAGTCACGCTGACGGATACACATAACTATCCTTCTTCTAACCTATATCACTTGAAATGACATAAAAAATGTTAGCGTATCCAAATCGAGCAAATAACCCATATACTTACACGGATCCTTATAAAACACAAGCGGCCGCCAGAGACTTCGTTCGCGTGGAGTTAGTTATGTCGGCGCATGACGTATGCGCGTGATTGGCCGCGCGGACGGCGCGGGGTGCGGGGCGGCGAGCTCGGTACGCGCCGCCAGCGCGGTCGTCGCGCCTCGCCACTAGCTCACAGACGCGCTCCGCCATCGGGCATTTCCATCGTTCTTTGTTGTTAATTGCAGAAATACACCTATTTTTAATACAGTCCGCTTATTTTATTTGCACCACTGAGCCCAACCATTGGTCCTTCGAGTGCAAAATAATAAACCGTATAACCGTAATTAACGTCTTCAAAATCGTCGATCGTCGTGTTAAAATTTGCGGACTTTGACCGTTCGCGACCACCACGCGGTACGACCACGAAGAAAAGAGCATAGAAATCGTTCCCGAGGCAGCCTGCATCGTCATCGTGGGAGCTGATGTCATTCTTGGGAGTATATTACTGTATTTGAGTGAGTCCGTTCCAATTAGTGAATTTCCTGCTTTCATTTTTTTTTTACCGAAAATCGTAGATCATCTTTCTATCTTTCAGCATATCATACAACGTGCTTCAGAGTGCTTTAATAGTGTTTTCTGCTTGTTAAAATATGCACATTTCGTATCGAAAACGCGTGCACATTTCCAAATTCACACTTTGTTAACGTGTCCGGTTTGACCTTGACATCGATTCTCGATCTTTCTCTTTAACGCATAGCTGTTTTGCTGTTTTATCTATCATATTCATCAATCGCTGAGTCGCCTAGCTGTTATTTTACTTCTTTACAATGGCAGATAGCTTAAAAACATTAATAAAGAAACGTAGTTCTATTAAATCGAAGCTTACTATTTACAGCAGCTATTTAAATTTAATAAAAAGTAGTTCCGCAATATCAGAGTTGCAACGATTAGATTTAGAGGAGCGTTTTAATAAATTTAAAACCTTACACACCGACTTTGATACCTTACAGACACAAATCGAAGTGAGTTCCGATGACGACGAGTCGGCGTTGGCTGAGCGTGATGACTTCGACCGCCAGTTCTTCAACCTGGTGGCACTCACGCGCAGCTTGCTGGGTGTCTCGGCCAACGGTGTTGCTTCGGAGGCTGACATCAAAGATGCTGACTCAGGTGCACATGTTTCATTTAGGAATTCTTTTGTTCGTTTGCCTAAAATTGATTTGCCTCATTTCGATGGGAACTACCAATACTGGCTTGAGTTTAGGGATACTTTTGGGTCATTGATTCACGACAATTCTAGCATAAGTGACATTAATAAGTTCCACTACTTACGGGCTTCACTTCAGGGAAATGCCGCTTTAATAATTAAAAACATAAATTTTAAAGCTGACCAGTACATTCTCGCATGGGACTTGTTGTGCGAACGATACAATAATAACCGACTTCTTGTGAACAATCATTTACAGGCTTTATTTGATATCGAACCCATCATAAAAGAGTCAAGTGTTTCCATTAGAAACCTTGTTGATGTTGTTAACAAAAATATTAGGGCTCTAACTACATTAAAAAAGCCCACTCATTATTGGGACGATATTATTATTTATTTAATGGTTAAAAAATTAGATTTAGTTACAAGTCGGGACTGGGAAGAACATAGAAATAATATGTTCAAAGATGATCCTACTCTAATACAATTTTGTTCTTTATTAAGCAGGAAAGCGGACTGGTTAGAATCAGTGGAGTCTAATCATAGCTCTTCTGAAATGAATATGATTGTCGCTTTAAATAACAGTCATACAAATAAAACTGATTCTAAACACGATAAAACAAATACAAAATTAAATAACATCAAAAACAGTAAATGTCCACTTTGCTCCCAAGCACATACATTATTTAAATGTGAATCTTTTAGAAGTTTGTCTATAGCTAATCGCTTACAAAAAGCAATTGAATTTAATGTTTGCTTAAATTGCTTACGCTTTGGACATAACTTTAAGAAATGCAGATTTTCACATTGCAAATATTGCAAAACAAAACACAACACGCTTTTGCATTTAGAAAGCAACGAGCCCAAACTTGCTTCCAATCCATTGCCTTCTGCACTGCCTTCTGCTTCACCTTCTTCAAATGTTGTGCTTTCAGCCGATTCCATGCAGCTTGCTACTTCTGCGCATGTTTTACTGTCCACAGCTATGGTGAACGTGACTGGCGTGGCGGGTAAGAGGTACACTGCGCGCCTACTGCTGGACAACGGCAGTACGGCGAACTTTGTTACGCAGAGTTTCACAGAGAAGCTGGGTTTGTTACGACGCGGTACGAGCACCAAGGTAACGGGTATTAATAATCACATATCCACCAGTACACAGTCTTGTCACCTAACAATAGAGTCTTTATGCTGTGCCTTTACTGTAGATATCGAGTGTCATATTTTGCCTAAAATCACAAAGGTTCTACCGTCTTCATTCGTGCACATTAATCACGTCCCTATTCCTTCAGGTCTTATGCTAGCAGACCCGAACTTCAATGTTCCGTCGGTCGTAGACATCCTGGTAGGGGCTGAAGTTTTCTGGAATGTCTTAGGTAGCAAAACAATAGACTTAGGGAAAAACCTACCTAAATTATGCGAGACCAAGTTAGGATGGTTAGTTTCAGGTAGTATTTCGCACCAATCATGTTTTTCCGCTAATAATTTTTGCCATCATTCCAACGTCACTCCCGACCTCACTAAATTTTGGGAGCTTGACAACGTCGCTTCAAAACATACACTCTCACTTGAGGAGAGAATGTGTGAGCAGTCTTTTGCTCAAACCACCGTTCGTAATAATGGTGAGGGATTCGTCGTCACAATGCCATTAAAAGGGGAACCTAGTACATTAGGTAATTCCTTTAGGAATGCTAGGAATCGTTTTCTTTCTCTTGAACGGCGATTTAAACGCGATCCCTTATTTCACTATAAATATAATGAATTTATGAAAGAGTATGAATGCCTAGGTCATATGAGTTTAGATTCAGACTGTACATCATCACCAGAAAACTCCATGAGTACATATTACATTCCGCACCATGGAGTCGTTCGCAGTTCAAGCACCACTACACAACTACGCGTAGTATTCGATGCATCAGCTTCTACCAGTTCGGGGGTATCACTTAACGACATTCAGATGGTCGGTCCCGTAGTTCAAGACGATCTGTTTTCTATTTTATCACGTTTTCGTCAGCATAGGTATGTGGTCACAGGTGATGTGGAGAAAATGTACAGGGCCATAGAATTAAATCCAGTCCAACGACCTCTTCAAAAAATAATTTACAGGTTTGAACCTTCAGAACCACTTAAGACCTACACTTTAAATACAGTCACCTATGGTACAGCGTCTGCACCCTATTTAGCTACTAAGTGCCTAGTAAGTCTGGCTGACAACATTGAAGATAATCGAGTCCAATGTGCCATACGACGTGACTTCTACGTTGATGACTTTCTTAGTGGAGGGGATACCATAGCTGAAACTGTTGACATCTCTAAAAAGGTACATTCGGTTCTGTCATCTGCAAAATTCAATTTACGTAAATGGCGGTCAAATAATTGTCAAATTCTTAAAGAAATTACAAATAGTGATAAGTTACATAATACCTTCAGTTTTTCTGAGCAAGGTCCAAACTTATCTCAATCAAAGGCTTTAGGACTTAACTGGGTTTGTGACTCGGACTCACTTACTTATAGTATAAATATCACCCCCACTACGAATGTCACGAAACGTCATATTCTTTCAGTCATCAGTCAAATCTTTGACCCACTAGGCCTCGTAGGACCGTGCATTGTCGAAGCAAAGATTATCATGCAGCGTCTATGGCTTGATAAGTACGACTGGGATGATGAAGTATCGCACGAATTCGGAAAACTATGGTCTACATTTGAAGGCACAATAACAGCATTAAACAACTTAAAAATTCCTCGTTGGGTTTTGTTTGAAAGCTCCATTACGCATGAAGTACACGTCTTTACCGACGCGTCCGAGAGGGCGTATGGCGCTTGTGTGTATATTCGGTCTTGTAATGATACTCAATCTATAGGCGTACAACTTCTAGTCTCTAGAAACCGCGTAGCGCCCATTAAACCAACGACGATACCGAGACTTGAACTTTGTGGAGCTTTGTTGGGTGCAAGGCTGTGTACTAAGGTTCTGGAATCGCTTACCATGCCCATTCATAGATGTAGATTCTGGTGCGACTCAACCATAGTTCTGGGTTGGCTCTCTACTCCTTCTAACCAACTTAAACCTTTTGTTAGAAACAGAGTTAACGAAATACAAGAAAGTACCTGTGGTCATAGCTGGAGCTACGTACCGTCGAAAGACAACCCGGCGGATCTTGTTTCCCGTGGTCTCAGGGCCGACGTTATTATAGACACACCTCTGTGGTGGTCTGGACCCTCATTCTTACAGCGAAGTGAAAATGAGTGGCCCACCATGCCAAACAATGGGAAAGATAAGCTGCCGGAAGTAGTGACTCATTTCATTGCTAGTGATAGTGACAATCACTCATCAAGTAGTTATCATTCTAACGTAAATAATAATTCATCAATCGTTCACGATTTACTGTTAAAGTATTCAACGTTAACAAAAATTCTAAATATATTTACATATGTACAACGCTTTATTTACAATTTAAAAAATAAGCATAAATTGCGTAGTCATTTTTCTACAACTGAACTAGAAAACTCGTTAAATATAATTATACATCATTCACAGCTTGAAATGTTTCCAGAAGAGTATAATTTTTAAGTACTGGAAAAAAATTACCACGCAAAAGTAGATTGCTTCCTTTGACACCGTTCATAGACAATCATAACCTCATACGCGTGGGCGGGAGGCTCGATAACTCCCCCTACGATTTTAGTGTGAAACATCCTATTATTTTATGTAGTAAGCACATACTTACAAAACTCATCTTTCAAATGCAACATTTAAAGCTTCTGCATGCTGGTCCACAGTTGTTATTGTCCCATATAAGACAAACTTATTGGCCTCTAGGTGGCAGAAACCTGTCTAGATATGTCGTGAATAAATGTCTTAAGTGTTTCAAACATAAAGCTCAGAATATACAATCTATAATGGGTCAACTACCAAGCTCAAGAACAAATCTTGAGTTTCCTTTTTTAAATAGTTACGTTGACTATGCTGGGCCAGTATTGGTGGCCAATCGTAGGGGCCGAGGATGCAAACTTACAAAATCCTATATGTGCATCTTTGTTTGCTCAGCAGTAAAAGCCGTACATTTGGAGCTTGTCACCGACCTCACCACTGAAGCCTACATGGCCGCTCTAAATCGTTTCGTGTCGCGTCGTGGCAAGCCTCAAAGTATTACGTCCGATAACGGGACTAACTTTGTGGGCGCATCAAACGAGATGTATAGGTTCTTGCAATCATCGAGTGTTGCATCTGAAATGGCGCAGCAGGGTATCGAATTTATTTTCACGCCTGCATACAGCCCTCATTTTAATTCATTAGCTGAAGCGGCTGTAAAGTCATGTAAGCATCATTTAAAACGGCTACTGCATCTTACTCATTTCACCTTCGAAGAGATGGCTACTTGTCTCATTCACATAGAGGCGGTTCTTAACTCACGCCCTCTTACTCCTCTTTCTTCAGACCCTAATGATTTTTCGGTACTCACTCCATTCCACTTCCTAATTGGACGGCCATTCTTATCAGTACCACATCCTCAGGTGACTGAAGCCAACATCACGTGCTTGGATCGTTGGAAGAGAATCCAGCACATCAGGCAGCATTTCTGGCGACGATTTCATAACGAATACACTTCTCTGCTGCAGGCCAAATCCAAGTGGTTTCATTCCAGAGGTGAAGTGAAGCCGGGATCCTTAGTCCTGATAAAGGACAAAGCGACGCCGCCTCTGCTCTGGTCCCTGGGCCGGGTCACGAAGACCTATCCTGGCGTCGACGGGGTCACGAGAGTGGCTGAACTGAGAACAAGGCGGGGCACCATTCGTCGTGCCTTCAACTGCATCTGCCCCCTTCCAGTCGAAGATTGAAGAGTTCTCTTCAACCCGGGGAATATGTCGGCGCATGACGTATGCGCGTGATTGGCCGCGCGGACGGCGCGGGGTGCGGGGCGGCGAGCTCGGTACGCGCCGCCAGCGCGGTCGTCGCGCCTCGCCACTAGCTCACAGACGCGCTCCGCCATCGGGCATTTCCATCGTTCTTTGTTGTTAATTGCAGAAATACACCTATTTTTAATACAGTCCGCTTATTTTATTTGCACCACTGAGCCCAACCAGTTATGCTCTGCTCCTATTGATCGCAGAATGATGTTATATAGCCTAAAGCCTTTCTGGATTAATGGGCTGTCCAACGAAAAAAAAATCAAATCGGACCAGTAGTTCCTGAGATTAGCGCTTTCAAACAAACAAACAAACTCTTCAGCTTTATACAGTATGTTAAATAACAAAGGGCGTTCCCTTAAACTCGTTAATATATATCATTAATAGATTAAAATAAAAATATCAGCATAGAAAAATAAGCATAAAAAAATCCGAATAAAAAAAAAATCGAATTGGAAATAAATTTGAAACCTCCTGTTTTAAATCAAAATAGTAGTCGTCATGTATAAATAAATTGCGACGTTGCCGTCTTTCATGTTCGCGTGTACAGTGTGTTTCTTTTACATGTCAATTTAAATTTTTTATTGAATATTTTCTTATTGGAAAAAAATTTAAAACATTTTGTTTTCGAATGGAAATATTTTTTTTAGCATGTACGAGTATGTATGCTATACTATTTCGGGTTAACGGGAACGCCCTCTGTTAGTTAACCTTTGGAGCGCAGGGCCTCCCGCGCTCGCGAATCCCCAAAGCGATCGCGAAATTATTGCAATGTTTTTTTCATTACGACTTAGGTTAGAAAACATGATAATACTCGTATGTTCCTTATTTATATGTAATAAATTATACACCATAACAAAGCTGAGAATATGGGTCATGATTGTAGCATATTAATTTTAATCACGTATTACGTTTTTATAATGAAAATATAAAATTATTACCTTTGTTTATGTTTTTTCGTAGGTTATCCATAACATTTTTGTCACAACACTTCACAATTATTCACAAAAACCACAATCTCACTACATCACTGATAACACTAATACATTACGCGACGATTACATGCATTTATTTTGTACAACACTGGCTAATGACTTTATAATAATCATTTGTTTACGAAACAAAAAACGGCGGCATTTTGTTTAGTTTCCGTCGGTCCGTGAACTACTGGTTACTCAGTTTCGGCGCAAGAGGGCGCTAGTGGGCGGAGTGATGTACATTCGAGTAGACTAATAATTACACTTTTTTGCTAGTTTCGGGATAATGGAATATTTTTGGTATAAAATACAAGTCAATATTTATACATCGTTGTTAGTTTTGGGTTGAATCTCAAATCAAACAAGGAAAAAAGAAATGCAAAATATCATCCCCGAGCCATTACGCGTACCTATGTATCTATGTGATTTTTTATTATGCTGAGTACGAAATATTACAGGGCGTTAAATTTGATTATTGTAACACTAACCTACAATAATAACTTCATTTCTTTTAAACATGAAGATATTTTTAAGCGTATTTCAATATCATGTGATGTATTCATATGATGATTATATTGACCGTAATGGACAGTTATTAGGTACATCATTTACCAAAAAAAGTAGTGTAATCTATACTAATACATAAAGCTGAAGAGTTTGTTTGTTTGAAAGCGCTAATCTCAGGAACTACTGGTCCGATTTGAATTTTTTTTTTGCGTTTGACAGCCCATTCATCCAGAAAGGCTTTAGGCTATATAATATCACGCTGCGACCAATAGGAGCAGAGCATAACTAACTCCACGCGAACGAAGTCTCTGGCGGCAGCTTGTGTTTTATAAGGATCCGTGTAAGAATATGGGTTATTTGCTCGATTTGGATATCCTAACATTTTTTTACGTCATTTCAAGTGATATAGGTTAGAGGAAGGATAGTTATGTGTATCCGTCAGCGTGACTGCCAATTCAAGCGTAATTTTTTGCCACGATCATAATAGCAACATGTAAGTATATGAAATGGTTAATACAGTTGGTTTCTTCCTACGATTGTCCAAAAGAAGTAGGTATTACTAACTTTTCTAAATTACCCAGTTAAGATAACAGCTCACTCCTATGTATATATGTTAGCATTCATATAAGTACGTTAATTTCATATAAGCAGTATATCTTTGTAGTGGGAATCACTGTGAGTAATCACCTCAGGGTGAGTTTTACTCAGGTAAAACTGGCTAGTTATTTTAACGGGTTTAATTATTTTTAGTGAAAAATCTTGTTGAATGTATTTTATACTAGTGATATTGTTGTTTGTGAACACAATTGAACAAACAGATATTATAATTATTTAAGTAGTAACATAAATAATTATAATATCTGTCTTTTCAAGAAAGATTTTGGGAATAAAAACACGTAATTTAAAAAAAATAAATTTATTTACAAAAATAAGGATATTTATTCCTTAAGTAGGTTTTTTACAAACACTTTTATTTATATAAATTAGGGTTGAAAACAGACGAGAAAAGGATGTAAATACATGTTTTTGTCTTTTTTGTTTAGAAGTGGGCATCATGTAACCTTGAAAAGGCTAATAAAAGGAACTTTCGACAGTCATCATTACAAACAATAAACAATTAAGATTACTGAATTTACCTGCCTATTTAAAAAAATGTATGTATATACGGACAAATCACACAGATTGAGCTAGCCCCAAAGTAAGTTCGAGACTTGTTTTATGAGATACTAACTCAACGATATTATATTTATAATAGATACATATATAGATAAACATCCAAGACCCAGGCCAATCAGGAAAAGATCGTTTTCCATCATGACCTGGCCGGGGATCGAACCCGGGGCCTCCACGTCGCAGGCAGGCTTGTTGACCGCTGCGCCACGGAGGTTGAAAAAATACATAGCTGTAGAGTCAAACGGACACAAGGTTATATACATGCTGGTGGTCAGGTATGCCCATGTGAAGCTAGCTGGCTGGATGACTCGCTACTGGAAAACTTGAGGAACAGGTGATGCTGAAGATGCTGATGACGTCACGCTGCTCGAAAGCTGTGATGTTCCTTGCGGGGTCGCCAAGGAAGGCGTATGAGTGTAGAAGTCTTCAAACTTCGCAGGAACGAAGGTTGCGCTGACGTTCAAGGAAAAGGGAGGATCCTCCGATCGAACGGGTGTTGTGTCCGGTGGGCTACTGCCTGACAGTCTGTCAGAATGTTGTATTATATGTTCTAAGTCGCGGAGAACTTGGCTTGCGAGATGTAGGACTTGTGATTTTAGTTCTTCCTCAGTTGGGTAGATGCCTGTAGTTGTAGTGCCGCTACAGGAGAATCCTCCAGGCGTAGCGAAGTTCAGCCCGTGTTAAGCGATGCCGACGATACCGGTGATTGATTGGAGGTGTGGGAAAGGACATTGATGCAACGAAAAAGGAACAATACGATCTGTAAGACATTGGATTGTTGAGTTGTACGAAGTTTTGGCTGAACCTGTCGGATCATATCATAAATTTGGTTCAGGGTGAATGATACAACAACACGGGAAGGAAGATGCGTCCAGAGGTACATGAAAATATATAAGGCATATGCAAAACGGCATACTACTCACGGCGTGACCTGTTTCGACGATGTTTATCTGCCCCAGGAAGTTTTTGGAGAGAGTGCCAATCTAACCAACAACTTTCGAAGCAGATATACTCGTCACAGGTCACGCAATATGTAGTCACCATTTTGCTTGTACCTTTTCGGTAGCAAATGGTACACCGTTTGCGGTTGTTTCTTGGCTGGTTCTTTGGAACGTGAATTATATCTCGCCTAAGCCTCGTCAATTCCTCGGACGATGGCAAATTTTCTTGTGGAAATTGGAAATGATTCTCCACAAGAGAATTAGCCAGCTGTTCTCGGAACTGACGATGCGTCATGGGAGGCATATTTCTACGTTTCAAAGAAGCAGACAAAATAATGTAAGCGTTCAACACACTTGCATTCAACAACCGCTTAAACATTTTCATATACCACTTGACGCACCTTTTTCTTTCAATTAAATACATTGAAAGTTTTTGATCTTTAAGATCAACCCCTCCCATTGTGTTGTTGTAGTCACGAACGACAACAGGTTTTATAAGAGGCCTACCAGCCTTCCGACCCACAAATGTTTCTGGAGTGTGGTAAGTGGAGATCATAGTCACCACTTTGGTGTCTTTCCATGCAATGCACGAAACGTCACCGCAGTGGCGAGCTATGATGCTACCCCTGGCCACATTCCTTGGAACGTTTTTGACCTCAATTGGTACATGCTTGCGATTTGGACGCAACGTTCCCAAGCAATCAAAGCCTAGAAATTTGAGGTACCGCGCTAACGCTGGAGAATTATAAAAATTGTCCATCGTTACGCAGTGACCCCGATTCTCTAGGCCTTTCAGTAGGTCAATCACGACACTAGCGCTCTTTCCAGCCAAAGCCACACTGGGAGCAGAAGTATGACTTTGACTGTCGTCTTTACCTGCATAAATTTCAAATTTATACAGGTAGCCCGTCCTCGACTCGCAAAGCTCGAAAGATTTCATGCCGAAGCGGGCAGACTTCGAGCGGATCGCTTGTATCCAAGACAAGCGACCCTTAAATAGTGTCAATGATTCGTCTATGGCTATATCGGGATGCAAATTGTACAAGCTTGAAAACTTGTTATTTAAATGCCGAATAATTGGTGCAAGTTTTCGCAACTTTGCTGGAAGCAAATTTCCTTCAGTTTGAGACAAATCCTGGCTCCCTGCAGAATTGTTCACAAAATGAATAAATTTGTTCAGCAATATGAAGCGGTTATATTGTATCAATTTTCGGAATTTGGGCATCTCGAGATAGCCAGTAGACTTCCAGTACTCATGTTGGGACGTGCGTGGGTCCAAGCCCATAAACATGAGTACTGAAATGAAAACGTACATCTCATCTTCATTAGTGTGAGTCCACTTATGAAGACGAGATGACGTTTTCAATGTACCTGCTGCCATTTGTGCATCGATCACCTGTTTGGCATATCTATTTGTTTCGGTGACTATATGCACTATGATGTCTCTACCCCAAATAGCAGTAAAGGCATCATAAGGCGTATCATAGTCTTCAATAGGCCCGACGGTAGGACCCGAAAATACTTCGGCTACACCCCGGAAACTATCAAAGTCTTCTCGCCACTCGAAATCAATAGAGGTGCCAACCATTTGATCGATGACGTCGTCCATTGCACTCTCAATCGAATTTACGATATGAGTTGTAGGCTCATCCAATTCCTCGTCATCCGGAATAGTCCTCGGCATACCACCGGTAGCAGCGATTTCATCCAGATTAAACTCATCGTCAAAATCTGAATCCAAATCGCTGCCATCGTTCACCGTATCTGTAACCCGCCGTATAGATGTTGCCATACAACCCGACACGGATGGGACAACATCTTTTGTTTCAGATGCCGACACTGGTATCCCGTGGCTACCGCTAGGCCCAGGCTCTGAAGGATTAGCTTCAGCAGCCTGTACAATAACAGCACCAGCGCTACCAGAGCACACATCTAAAACTGGCGTCCTACAGATACGGGAGTATCCCGAGGAAGGTTCTGGTGGTGGCAACTCACTGATCCATTGCTTCACATGATCGTAGTGTTCCTTTATCTCCGCATCTCCATCCTCCCAGTCCAGATCACACGCGGCCGCCCGTTCCAAGTGTCCAATACTGCAAAAAAAAAATCATAGTCAGCGTCTAATAAAAGAATCTGACTACGGTGGTGTCATAGCAACACTTACTGCACTGACTCCTCCAGCTCCGTTTTTCTTCTGATGGAGCCCCGGGGGGTATTTTCAAGTTCGACAATGTCGGATACTTTGATTGTACCCCCCGGGGTCATGTTCACCTGGAGCCCCGTCATCAGTGGTTTTCTAAAAGATAAATGAATAAGATTATTATATAATATATTTGTAGATACTATATGTAGAATACATAGAATCATGTTACGACTATTATATAAAATACTCACGGAGTGACACAATGGGGTGGAGGGGGCAACCATACCCTTGGTTCGGGCTCCACCGTCGGCTCGCTGGTTTTGTCCGCTGCCAACCTCATCATCAGTTGACGCCGGCTCTGGCGCTCAAGATCACAGGATCTCGGCCCTGGCGTCACCGACCGAGACCGAGATCGTGACCTTGATTGCATCATTCTAAGAATCAATAAAATAAATTCCACTATAATAACAAATATTAATTTCAATAAGTAACAGTGTACTACTATTTATCTAAATCTATAAAATATTATTAAATTTAAAATCTTCTATAATATTACATATTATGAGAAATCACAATACTTTCAATAAACATGGTGTAAGTGATAAAATAGTTTTTCTAGCAAAAATAATGTAACTGGACATGGGGTGATGTTTGCGAATGTACTTTTTACGCGAATTGTTAGAGTGTGCGCTTTTACGCGAATTGTTAGAGTGTGCGTTAGAAAGAGACAGAGCATTTGTTGACTTTGACCAAAATTCTTCAATTTACGTGTTATGAACTAGAATTACGAGAATTTACATTGGTCAAATGGTTTCCTAGATAAAATTCCTACCTACTTATATAAATTTTGCAGAATACTTTGTAAAATAAACAGCTATTATCATCGAAAACATCCGGTATCACTAACGAAAATTGGCGCCTCATAAACTTTGCACACTTTTTTCACCAAAATATACGATAAAATATCTAAAACCAATATTTGAATCACAATCTACACAATATTTCCAGTAATCTGATATATAATTTCAATAAAATCACTTACCGTTTCCTTTTAAAATCCATTTTAAAAAAGCACCAAACACGACCGAGTTCACAGTGATTACAATATGGCGGACGACTTCTTCCGAGTACGAGAAAAAATTAAATTTTTAAATGTTGTCGCTTGAAAAATAGTAAACATTTAAGTTATTATGTTGGCTAAAGTGGCACACTTGTCTATAGAAGTATTTTTATGTGAACCAATCACAGTAGTAATAGGTTTGAATGACGTGAAGTCAGCCATGTCGCTTATGCTCCGACGTCGGTGCATAAGACACGTCGGGCGCAAATCTCTTATGTACCACCGTGTGTGCATAAGACGCTCAACGGGTTAACATACTGTATATTAGTATAGATTACACTACTTTTTTTGGTAATTGATGTACCTAATAACTGTCCATTACGGTCAATATAATCATCATATGAATACATCACATGTTATTGAAATACGCTAAAAAATATCTTTATGTTTAATAGAAATGAAGTTATTATTATAGGTGAGTGTTACAATAATCAAATTTAACGCCCTGTAATATTTCGTACTCAGCATAAAAAAAAATCACATAGATACATAGGTACGCGTAATGGCTCGGGGATGATTATTCGTACATTTTGCATTTCTTTTTTTCCTTGTTTGATTTGAGTTTTTACCCAAAACTAACAACAATGTATAAATATTGACTTGTATTTTATACCAAAAATATTCCATTATCCCGAAACTAGCAAAAAAGTGTAAGTATTAGTCTACTCGAATGTAATCACTCCGCCCACTAGCGCCCTCTTGCGCCGAAACTGAGTATCCAGTAGTTCACGGGCCGACGGAAACTAAACAAAATGCCGCCGTTTTTTGTTTCGTAAACAAATGATTATTATAAAGTTATTAGCCAGTGTTGTACAAAATAAATGCATGTAATCGTCGCGTAATGTATTAGTGTTATCAGTGATGTAGTGAGATTGTGGTTTTTGTGAATAATTGTGAAGTTTTGTGACAAAAATGTTATGGATGACCTACGAAAAAACATAAACAAAGGTAATCATTTTATATTTTCATTATAAAAACGTAATACGTGATTAAAATTAATATGCTACAATCATGACCCATATTCTCAGCTTTGTTATGGTGTATAATTTATTACATATAAATAAGGAACATACGAGTATTATCATGTTTTCTAACCTAAGTCGTAATGAAAAAAACATTGCAATAATTTCACGATCGCTTTGGGGATTCGCGAGCGCGGGAGGCCATGCGCTCCAAAGGTTAACTGTCGCTATTTTCGTATCGCTAGTCGAGTGTAGACTGACTCTGCGCCGGCGTCACGGTGCTATATATATATAGGCCAGCTGATCGAACATTCCAGAGTCCTCTAGACGTAATAATAATACTGCATAACTTCGAGGTCACCGGCCAAGTAAGTACCTACGGTAATTCCCGGAAACGGGTTTCTAGAAATTTCGATGTCGACACTTTGTTGACAAAACTGTTGAGACCTGTACCATTCGATAGGCCATCCTAAGTCTAGCAATGCCTTTTTATATTGTGCCTAGAAAATGTCTAGATCTGGGGAAATAGGGCTTAAAAGTGACACACTGCATGTCACGCGATATTGAACCTTATGCCATCGACATACGGTCCATTCGTAACAGTAGTATTTGTTTATACGCCTTTTCTATTTAGTAATTATATACGGTTTTCACATGTGTGTGTAAACAAATGCTTTGTTAAAATACTCTTCTGGCTAAATTTACATTGACATACATTACACTCGTAAAGTTTTTCACCTGTATGTGTACACAAATGCTTTGTTAAAACACTCTTCTGGCTAAATTTACGTTGACATACATTACACTCATAAGGTTTTTCACAAGTGTGTGTACGCATATGCCTTGTTAAAGCGAACTTTTGACTAAAATTACGTTGACATCTTTCACACTTACACGGTTTTTTACCAGTGTGTGTACACATATGGACTGTTAAATTCCCCTTTCCAATAAAATTACGTAGACAAATATCACATTTATAGGTTTTCTCACCAGTATGTATACGCTTATGCTTTGTTAATTTCTGCTTTTCACTAAAACTTCGTTGACATATTTCGCACTTGTAAGGTTTTTCACCAGTGTGTGTACGCAAATGCTTTCTTAAACTCCCCTTTTCACTAAAATTACGTGGACATATTTCACACTTGTAAGGTTTTTCACCTGTGTGTGTACGCATATGCTTTGTTAAACTCCCCTTGTCACTAAAATTACGTGGACATATTTCACACTTGTAAGGTTTTTCACCAGTGTGTGTACGCATATGATTTGATAAACTCCCACTATTACTAAAATTACGTTGACATATTTCACACTTATAAGGTCGCTCACCAGTGTGTGTACGCATATGCACTATTACATTCCCCTTTTTAATAAAATTACGTTGACAAACATCACATTTATAGGGTTTCTCACCAGTGTGTGTACGCAAATGCTTTCTTAAACTCCCCTT
Organism: Sesamia nonagrioides; assembly: GCA_017933935.1. Taxonomy (NCBI): domain Eukaryota; kingdom Metazoa; phylum Arthropoda; class Insecta; order Lepidoptera; family Noctuidae; genus Sesamia; species Sesamia nonagrioides. The sequence goes on from JADWQK010001630.1 coordinate 18,628, forward strand.
TTCACTATAATTACGTAGACATATTTCACACTTGTAAGGTTTTTCACCTGTGTGTGTACGCATATGCCTTGTTAAACTCACCTTGTCACTAAAATTACGTGGACATACTTCACACTTGTAAGGTTTTTCACCAGTGTGTGTACGCATATGATTTGTTAAACTCCCACTTTGACTATAATTACGTTGACATATTTCACACTTATAAGGTCGCTCACCAGTGTGTGTACGCATATGCACTATTAAATTCCCCTTTCTAATAAAATTACGTTGACAAACATCACATTTATAGGGTTTCTCACCAGTGTGTGTACGCACATGGCTTGCTAAATGAATCTTTTGACTAAAATTACGTTGACATATATTACACTCGTAAGGTTTTTCACCTGAGTGTGTAAACAAATGCTTTGTTAAACTCCACTTTTCACTGAAATTACGTGGACATATTTCACACTTGTAAGGTTTTTCGCCAGTGTGTGTACGCATATGAATAGTTAATCTGTGGCTTTGTGTATACACACGCTGACAAATATGACATTTATACTCTTTTTTTACATTATTAGAACTACTTTGTATACATATGTAAGGCTCTTTGAAATATGGGCCAGGCTTGGGCATCCATTTCTGAGAAGTCCGGATAACTTTCGAGTCCGATTTATCTTTTGTAGTTGGCTCGGCTGTTATTGCATCTTTTTCTTTTGTTCTTGGTGTGTCCTGTTTTGGTTCCCTCACAACGGTGGCCTCTGTAAGTAAATCTAGTAAGTACCTACACAATGGGAGATCTGAAAGGAATTGAAGAATTGTCTTTTGAATTTGTTTGCGTCTCCGACGTACTGGGTGTGCGACAGCTATCTACATGTCATTGCTGAGAGCTTGGAAAGACCATCTATTTATGGAACGCTGGACAATATTCTGCTGTCTTGAATGGTGTTCTACGTGGCTATTTTAAATTCAATTTAAATATAGACGCTCTTAATTACATGTATACAATATGTAAAGAAAACCCTGCCCGACCCATAAGGATAATAAAGGTTAGGTAAACACATGACAAAATAAAATATGAAATTATACATAATCATCGTAGTAACAATACTAAAGAATTCTGAAATAATCTTTTTTTGAGCGAATTAACTGCAACTTACCCAAAATATGGCAAATTTTTAAAAGTGACAACACCATTTTGGGCTGTATTATTGCGACACGACCGCGTGCCCTGCACCCTCCGCCCGCGATTGTGTTGCCTACCCCGCACATGTATTAAGTTACTGCCTTTTGCGAAATAATATTAATTGCAGGCTTTGTAGGCATTAGTAGAATCAGTTATCAATACCTAACAATACGTACACGGATCGGACAGGGTTTTCTTTATTGTATGTTGTGTACAATAATTATTGTTATCTGAGATAAACATATTGAATTGAATTTAACTACGATCATCATCATCGTCATCTTAGCGTTAATCCCAGCCTCATCGCAAACTTTTTCAGCCTTGGAGTCTGGGGTTCGCTTTACCAATGTAACTGCTGATTTCCCGCTTTACCAGTGTAACTGCTGATTTTCCGCTTTACCAGTGTAACTGCTGACTTTTGGCTAAACTTCGATATTTTAATGTATTACTTATTTGAATTTAACTACGATCTGTAACTTTAATCTGCATGACGATCTGGTAACTTTCGTAGGGTCAACATGACTAGAGATCGCACAAGACAGGTAAGCAAGGAAAAAAGAGAAGCCTTTAAGCAAACAAATAAAAAAAAACTGAACAGTCCTAGCAATAGAACTCTCAAAATAAGGTAGTTGACTAAAAAAAAACTAATTAGTCCGTCAGTCAGATTTCCAAAAAAAAACTAGATACGTATTTTTCTTTTTTCATATAAACAAAAAATAAAGACGTTACGTCACTCCTTGCTACACTTTTTAGCAACGAGTGACGTCACCAGCCCCTACTGCTGATCTTTGATGTTTATTTATATTTGTACATTTTTATTGATTTGACTAAACAAAAAACTTTTTTTACAAAAAAACAACCGACTTCCAAAAACCACTACAAAGTGAAAAATAACTAATTTCGGAAGTCGGTGTCTTTAGTTTTGTATGTTCGTTTTTTGACACCGACTTCCGAAATTAGTTATTTTTCACTTTGTAGTGGTTTTTGGAAGTCGGTTGTTTTTTTGTAAAAAAGTTTTTATTTTACACTTTTTAGTTGTTAAAAGTATTCAGTTGCATCCGGCCAGACTGGAAGCTGACGCAAATATAGTTGGGAAACGCCGTAATTTTGATTACTTTAATGTTTACCCGTAAATATTCCCTCAACTGTCTATGGTCTTCATCATCAAATTTACTGTAGACTATTATTTTAACCCAATGGTTGCAAAGGTCTCATCATTATAAATGAATGAAGTCCAACCACAAAGTAGCTACTGTAAACCGTTGAGGAGTTCCCGGAACTGGCCTTTGTCTTCAACATCAGCTCTCTTATGACAGTCACAACCCATCTAGGTGTAAAGTTCTTATCAATACAAATTAATCGAGCCCAAACACAAGATAGCTGCTGTGAATTGTTGAGGAGTTCCTTCGACTGTCTCCCGGCTCCATCATCATATCTACTCCAGACCTTTATTAAATTGTAGTGCTTTAAAATACTTAATGAAAATGCTAAGAAATGCACTAGTCGCCCCAGCAATTTTTGAAAGTTACCCTTGTTTTCTCTGGTCTTCCACCATCAAACCCTGATATCCTTATCATGGGACCACCTTGGGAACGTCTTCTATCCAACAGAAAAAGAATTATCAAAATCGGTTCATAAACGACGAAGTTATGCGCGAACAAACATAAAAAAAAAAGCATATATACGGTCGAATTGAGTAACCTCCTCCTTTTTGAAGTCGGTTAAAAATACAGTATGTTAACTAACAGAGGGCGTTCCCGTTAACCCGAAATAAATATAGCATACATACATGCTAAAAAAAAATATTTCCATTCGAAAACAAAATGTTTTAAAATTTTTTCCAATAAGAAAATATTCAATAAAAATTTTAAATTGACATGTAAAAGAAACACACTGTACACGCGAACATGAAAGACGGCAACGTCGCAATTTATTTATACATGACGACTACTATTTTGATTTAAAACAGGAGGTTTCAAATTTATTTCCAATTAAAATTTTTTTTATTCGGATATTTTTATGCTTATTTTTCTATGCTGATATTTTTATTTTAATCTATTAATGATATATATTAACGAGTTTAAGGGAACGCCCTCTGTTATTTAACATACTGTATACGTATCCAATATTTTTCTATATCTGAATGACGGACTAAATAGAATCATTTCTTTTTACCCAGGAAACACCCCTATTGCCCATATAACCAGTTACACCCTTCATGATATCAGGTGAACAATTGGCTTGTCTGCTTAGCCACAAAATATAACCAACTAATACTTACCTATTGTCTCCCTGGCTTTTCTTTTCTTCTTTGATACTTTTTCGTCTTCCACTTCAGTTATACATTTAATTAAAGGTATATCATCTTCTAAGTCTGACTCATAACAATGTGGCGGTATATCAGCTACATCTAGACAGCCATTGTCTAAATTTCCGGGTTCTAGCTCTGTAAATAAACAAAAACTGTCAAGATTAATATTATCTACTAGTTGCACCTGGTTTTACCAATATAAGTTTCGAGCATGTAGGAATATCAGAATTAAAAGTAATCCTATGCATTAATCCTGGTGATAATGTATGTGTGAAACTGAACTAAACTAAACACTGCCACACACACCGTCACACAAGAACACACCGGACATAACTATAAAAAATAAAATAAAAAGGTTTATTTTTTGGAACATAAACATATGAATAGATGAAGGGAGAAACGATGATAGCTGCAAAAGTTAAAACTGTGTCGCAGCTATCAACGCCCGTTTTAACATTAAGAAAATTTTTGTTCCAGACATAAAGAACATTAATAACTAAAGAATTAAAAATATAATCTATACTAACATATAAAGCTGAAGAGTTTGTATGTTTGTTTGTGCGAGCTAATCTCGGGAACTACTCGTCCGATTTGAAAAAATATTTTTGCGTTGGATAGCCCATTAATCCAGGAAGGCTTTAGGCTATATAACATCACGCTGCGACCAATAGGAGCGGAGCATAACTAATTCTACGCGAACGAAGTCGCTGGCGGCCGCTAGTATAAAATAAAAATAATGGCATGCAGAAGTGTATTTTGAACAGATGTAAGGTGAAAATGTGGGTGTATGAAAGTGTATGTGAGAAACTGTATGTATGGGAGTGTGTGTGTATGTAAGTGGGGGGTGTGTGTGTGTGAGGATGTGGGGTGTGTGTGTGGATGTACGGGTGTACTGTTTAACTGATTATACTTCTACAATCTTCTCTGTTTCGTCATATGAAAGGGTTTTTAACCACTCGGGCAACTTCCTTTTTAACTCCATTCTCGTTAAGTTATAAATGTTCATAATCCTGTTTATTTTGTTATAAGTTTTAGAGCTGACGAACGTAAAGTGTCTCCTCGCTGCCATCGCTTTACAGGGCATAACTTTACAGACTCTATCAGAAAGGCGTCTTGTGATACACAAACTTCGGTCGAAGGTATCAAGCTGTGTTTTCTAAGTCATCATCATCATCTCAGCGTTTATCCCGGTTGCATCCGCGGCTTTCGCGTTGGAGCCCGGGGTCCGCAAATCCGTGTCCGTGTCCGCAAGTCCGCTGTGTTTTCTAAGTGTAGTCTGCAAAATGAAAATCTTTCTAACCGTAAGCACATTACATTCCACGTAGAGATCAGCAGTTGAATAGCGGAATGGTTACTTAACGAGCACCTTTAGCACAGCTCTTTATGCCCTTTCCAGCCGAAGCATGGAGGTTTTGTGGGCTCCACCCCATGAGGTTAGCAATATCCAAGGACTGATTGGGCGAGTGCCAGATATACCATAATGAGGCATCCAAAGTCAGCGACCCCCCTAAGCTTTTTAAATATATAAATTAATCTTCGAACACGTGTTACTAGGGAGGTGATTTGCATTTTCCATTTCAAGTGTTTATCGATGATTACCCCGAGATATTTGATATTATCAGTACGCTCTATGGATGTGCAGTCGCAATTGTGTGAGTTTTTAGGTGAGCAAACGTGCGCTTTGAGTCTTAAAGAATTTGGGGGCTGGCTTAGGATGCCCGGAGTAAAAGTTATATATTTTGTCTTGCTGATATTGAGGGTCAAAAGATTAGTATTCAACCAATTCATGACAGCTCTGAGAACATTTTCTGCTCTATTAAAAGTTTCAGGCCAGTCTTTTCCGTAGACAATAAGGGCTGTGTCGTCGGCGTAAGCAACTATTTTAGAGTTGGGTGGGGACAATTGGCACAATTCGTTCACATAAATGAGGAACAAGGTTGGCCCGAGTACACTAAACGATGTGAATGGGACACGAAAAAGGTGTGAATTGTATCATATTGAACATTAAAGTTCGAAAAAACGTTATCTATAATTGTATTACTTTGAGTAGTGCTAGTGTTTACTGGATACAAAATCCTGCTGCCTTCACCTCAGCAGTACCGCCATAACTGGAGGATTGGAGTATCGTAGCTTTACTCTTGTCGTGAAAAGAAAGGATCTCCCCGGGCATTGCTTGTATACAAATTAAACTCGTCCCAGTTATCATAAATATAATTAACTATTAGAATTTTTGCGTTGATTTAGAATTTTTCACAGTTTAGAGGCAATTAGATGTAAGAAGTGTTTGATATGAATTTCAACTTTAATATCTCTACGCGTTCATGTGAAAAAGGGTAGGTAGTAAGTTTATAATTATTAAAAAAATATTTTATGTCATGTAAGCAAAAAATGTGTGTGGGTGGAATAAAGTTGTGAAAGAGGTTCATGCTCGGACGCGGCTTGCTTTTCGGAGATGGGCCTTGCACGAAAAACCTGCATCGGGGGCTATATATCAGGAAATGAAAACTTTGAGACAATCATTTAAATCAAAGTTGAAGTGGTGTCAGGACAATGAAACCCAGATTAAAATGGACATCATTGCAACCCTTCACGAAGATAAGAAATTCAGTTCTTTTTGGAAGCAAACCAATTCTTTGAATCCCAGACCGAGTCTACCATCAACGTTTGATGGTGGTTTGGTGGTTGGTTGGGTATCACTATATAGCCGGCATGTTCATGAACCACTTTAGAGTTGTTCCGCATTTTGTAAGTACGTCGATGCGAGGCACTCATGCCCCGTGTGTAAGCATTAACTATCCTAATAATTTATCCATGCATTTCCATTTTCCATCCTTGTTGTGTCAACGACGATTTAAATAAGCGCGGGCTTCGCTTAACTCGTGCTGGTGGCGCCTCTCTCAAGAGTGCCAAGAAAAAGAACAAAAAAAAATTATGTATGGCGGCCTCAGCGCATACAACGCCGCGTCTATTCTAAATAATTTCGAATATCTGACTTTCTAAGGGCTTCACTGGCCAAATAAACCCTCAGTTTCCATATTGGTGGTGTGTCTGTGCTTGACGAGTGTAGGCAGTGAACAAGCAGCATCAAGTCCACATAAAGAAGATAGCTGACCGGCCGGCGTGTGCCCCGTCGTTGGTTATTCCTCTTTTCCTGTCCTGTTGGATCCAGGTTAGTGCTTTGCATGTTTGTTTTCCCTGCTTTGAGACCCTGGGGTTGATAGGAGAATGCAGTGACCCTTCCAGAAAGCATCAACATTAATTATGGATGGTGCCTCCTGTGAGGAATCTTCCTCGCGTAGTTATTTCAAAAATACCTACTATCGGAAATTAAATCTTTCCATTCTCGTTATTACGTTAAATACGTAATTCCAATTATAATTTATTTGTATACTTACCTACTTAAGGCAATTTCAATTTGCCTTTCAAGTTCTAAGTGTCTAAATAAAACCTAGGTCATTCCATGATACCTAGTTATTGTTTCCTATTTGAGACCGATTGACTATTCAATCGTACATTCATACCTCGTTAATTCCCTTGTAATAAGCTGCATTTATTTGTATTCAATAACAAATTGCATAAATTACTTTTAAAAACGTGAGTTCGAAGTTTCTCGAATTTAGTACCGAAGTACCTACAATCGTAGTATTTGTCTCCGGCGGGAGACGGATTAGCTTTGAACTACCTCAAAGTCAAAACTTATATTCTAACAAATAACTTTAAGACGTGTGTGCTTGTATTTCATTTGCGTAATTTTGTATGACTCATGCGTATCGAAAGGGAGTTGCTACGTTTACGTTACGTCGTTACGTCAGTCAATATGTTCGCGCGTGCATTGCTGCCTACCTACCGGCTTACGCTTTTTCCGTTTTACCTACTTTTATAACTTTTATCCTTTTGAGCGTGCGGATATCGTATACCAAGTGAACTATGAGCGAAGCGGAATTAATAACCGCTATTAAAAGGCGGAAATATGAGTTTAAAAGTATGCAGATACTTTACGATTTAGCCAGAACAGTTAAAGAAACTAAAACTAAATTTGCAGCTTTTCGAGCTAGGTACAAAAAGATTGACGAGATTCGTAATAGATTTTTTGAATGCAACGATGATGTTAACCAGTTGCAATTAAAGCTTAACCCTTCGTTTGTTATCGATCATAAAGTGTTACTGTCATTCGATGAGTTGTATTACTATGTTATTGAGTTTGCGGATTCTCTCGATGCGAGCGCAGGTGGCGGCTGTCGCTCGGAATTGGGTCAAGGTCACGTGCGTTCGCAAGTGAAGTTGCCTAAGCTGGAAATTCCAAAGTTTGATGGTAATATAGAAAAGTGGCAAACATTTAAAGATAGTTATACAGCACTTGTTCATAATAATAGTTCATTATCCGACACTGAGAAATTTCACTATTTGCTGTCATGTTTATCTGGTTATGCACTGACATTAGCGAAGAGCGTGCCTGTGACATCGGCAAATTATTCAGTGGTTTTTGCAACTTTACTGGACAGATATGACAACAAGCGTATTCTTGCAACAGCTTATTTAGAAAAAACTAATTAAAATTAATCCCATACAAAAACCATCTTTGTCTAACTTATCTGAGTTATCTAACACACTTTATGAATGCGTTAGTGCCTTGCGCGGTTTGTGTATTGATGATTTATGCGAATTTATTTTATTTTACATTGCGTCTAGGCCTTTAGATACAGAAACAAAAAAAAGGTTTGAATTACAAAACACTGAAGAAATTCTGAAATTTAATAACTTCATTACTTATTTACAAAATTACATAAAAGTATTAGAAGTTAGCCAACCAGTTAATATTCCATCATCAAATTCTACAAGCAAACAAAATCGGCCTAATACAAATAAAGATTATTTATCGCGTCAACCAAAATCATCTCTAATTTCTTCCAACAATAATAATAAAGTTAGTCGGATTGTTTGTGTGTGTTGTAATGAAAATCATTCAATCTACCGTTGTAGTAAATTGCATTCTATGAATATGACACAGCGACAACAATTAGTTAAAGATTCAAAATTATGTCAAAACTGCTTAAGGCCGGGTCACACTGTTACCGATTGTAAATCTAAGTCAACATGTTTCATTTGTAATGCAAAGCATAATACTTTGTTACATGAAGAGCATAAGAGTTTACTGTCTCATACTAGTGAACTGGATTCATCCCAGCATCCCGATATAAACACTACTCTAACTAGTGCTACCCAGTCAAACATTTCAAATCAACCTATTAGCACAAAAATTCTTGGTACAGCAGTAGTTCGTTTGAAGCGATCGGATGGTTCGTGGCAGTATGTCCGTACAATTATTGACAGTGGCTCGATGGATTCATTTATTACAAGTAGCTGTGCGCGATAATTAGGTTTACATATCAAGAAATGTAAATTAAATGTAAGTGGCATCGGTCAAAATTATGTGTGTAGCATTAAAGGTCACACCTTCGGTTCAATAATACCTCGATTGAGTGACACTCCTCAGTTTGATATTCAATTAGTGGTTCTACCTAAAATCACATCCCTGATTCCTTCGGTGTCGTTGCCGACAATCGTCAAGGATAAGTTTACACATCTGGATCTCGCCGACCAGGACTTTGATAAATCCGGTCCGATCAATCTGTTGTTAGGAGTAGACTGTTTTGACCAGATATATACTGGCTCACGTTTCAGTCCAGGCCCGGGCTTTCCATGCGCACTCTCTAGTGTATTCGGCTGGGTGATAAGTGGTCAGTTTCTTCAAAACGTGGTAGCTAAAACTCCGGCTACACCTGTTACGCTCCTCGTCGCGTCTTCTAGTGCGCTCGTTCAACGGTTTTGGGAGTCCGAGGAGCCGCCGAAATGTAAAATTTCCGGTCCCGAGGATGAAATATGCGAACAAAAATATAAAGAAGGCACGTATCGCACCTCTGATGGGCGTTATGTTGTACCAATTATGCTTAAAGATGATGCTCCAGCCTTAGGAGAATCATATAAACAAGCGTTTAATCGTTTTCTAAATTTGGAAAAAAGACTTGCTAGTCAAAATGAGATAAAAACTGAATACAAAGAATTTATGCAACAGTACGAGGATCTCGGACATATGCAGCCAGTGCAGTCCTCGTCTACTGACTGTTATATAATTCCCCACCATTGTGTAATCCGACCTGAGAGTACCACGACACGGTTACGAGTGGTCTTCGATGCTAGTAGTCGGACTTCGAGTGACCTGTCACTAAATAATATTGTTCATGGGGGTCCAAAACTTCAAGTAGACATCGTTGATCTAATCACAAAATTCAGAATTCACAAAGTTGTTTTTACTGCGGATATTCGTCGCATGTATAGACAAATATTGATAAGACCGCAAGAAAGATGTTATCAACACGTTCTTTGGCGTAATGACCCAACTGAGGCTTTAAAGGAATACGAACTCAATACCGTTACGTACGGAGTTAGTAGTTCTCCTTACTTAGCCATTCGAACACTTCATCAACTTGCTGAAGACCACGGTGCTGAGTATTCTGGTCGTGCAGCACAGGTTATCCGAGAGGAGACATTTATGGACGATATCACCTCTGGCGGATCTTCTCTCGAAGAAACTATTGCATTAAAAAACGATATTATATCGTTACTATCAAAGGCCCAGTTTGAACTACGGAAATGGACCTCTAATGATCCTCGTCTTCTGACAGATATCCCTCAAGAATTCTGTCAAACTTCCAAATCTTTTGATGAATCGGGAAGTGAGTTTGTCAAAATATTGGGCGTTTGTTGGAATCCTGTTAACGATACCTTTTCTTATACGTTTGCTGACTCGTTCGAATGGAAATTCACAAAACGGTCCATACTCTCATTGGTAGCTCGCATTTTTGACCCTCTTGGATGGATTTGTCCTGTTGTTTTTGCCGCTAAATCTTTGCTACAAGATCTATGGCGTTTAAATTTATCATGGGATGAAACTATTCCCCAAAATTTAGTCAAACAATGGCATTTAATAGCTGCAAATTTGTCCGATTTACAAAATAATACTCTCCCGCGTTTAATCATACCTTCAAATCCTATTCAAGTACATTTAGTTGGCTTTTGTGATGGATCTTTGAAAGGTTATGGTTGTTGTGTTTATATCTATGTAGTTACCAATGAACCCGGTAATGTAACCACGACCAGTTTGTTAATAGGGAAATCTAGAGTTGCCCCCTTAAAACCAACAACGGTGAATCGACTTGAGCTAAGCGCAGCTGTGCTTCTAGCCAAAGTTCTATCACACATGTATAATTTACTTAAAGATAAAATTTCCATCGATTCCATTCGAGCTTATTCAGACAGCAGCACTACCTTGTCTTGGCTTAACACTGACCCTCATTTACTAAAAATGCATGTAGCCAATCGTGCGGTTCAGACAACTGATTTAATTAGTCGAGATCGCTGGTACTATGTATCAACAAATGATAACCCCGCCGACTGTTGTAGCCGCGGATTATCATGTCCAGAGATTCTAGATCACCCGCTTTGGTGGACAGGGCCTTCTTGGCTGAACTTAAATCAATAGAAAGTAAAAGTCTTCTTGTTACGGATGATGAGAATCCACTTTTGAACTTAATTTCTAAACATTCTTCATTTACAAAAATTCAAAGAATGGTAGCATGGTGTAATCGTTTTGTTTCTAACTCTAAAACGGCCAGGCAAGACCAAAATCTCTCTCCTCTTAGTAGTACTGAGCTTGAAAAAGCAATGAAAGTGCTGGTTAAATTCAGTCAAGATAATTACATGACTTCGGAAGTTGACCGGGTGCGTAAAAATGAACCTTGTATAAAATCTATTCAAAAGCTGTCACCTTTCCTAGACGATGATGGTATTTTGCGAGTAGGTGGACGCATCGATGAGGCTCAACTGTCGCCATCTGCGTTACACCCTTTCTTGTTACTTAAACAATGTCCTATCTCTCGAAAGATAGTCGAATATTTCCATATAAAATATTTGCATTGTGGCCCTCGCTCTTTACAATTTTTTATTCAAAGAAAATTTTGGATAACCGGATTAAGGCTCCTGATACGGACCGTGTTATCCAAATGTGTCAAATGTTTTAAAGTGAATCCAGTTGCTTGTCAACCAATGATGGGCAAGCTACCTGCAGCCAGGATTCAACCAGCTCGCTGCTTTAGTACCACGGGAATAGATCTGGGATCCCCTTTATCATTAAAGAGAGTCGCCGTCGTGGCGCAAAAACTTACAAAGCTTATTTATGTTTATTTGTGTGCCTAAGCTCAAAGGCTGTACACTTAGAAGCCGTAACAGAATTGGGTGCTGAAGCATTTCTTGCCGCTTTAGACCGCTTTGTCTCTCGTCGTGGCATATGCCATACAATAGTAACAGACTGTGGGACAAATTTCGTAGGCGCGAATAAATATTTAAATGAGGTTGGGAATCTGCTTCATCAGCATTATCCAGAAATTTCAAATGGTTTAGCGAATCGCCACATTACCTGGAAATTCAATCCAGCTGGAGCACCGCATTTCGGCGGAATATTTGAAAGTGGTATAAAATCAACAAAGTATCATTTGAAGCGAGTAGTTGGAGCTCAAGTTCTTACTCTAGAAGAATTTTTTACTATATTAGCTAAAATAGAAGCTGTATTAAATTCCCGTCCACTCTGTACTCTATCTACGGATCCTTCAGAGTCTGACGTTCTAACTCCAGGACATTTTCTAACGGGAGGTCCTTTAGTAGCCTTGCCCGAAGAACCGATAAGTGATAATTCGTGTCCTCGATCTCGTTGGATGATGCTTCGGAAAATTACTTAAAGCTTTTGGCGCGTATGGCAACGCGATTATCTTCACACATTGCAACAAAAGAGCAAATGGTTCTTGCCTGAACCAAATATCAAAGTCAATGACATAGTTATAGTTAACGAACCTAATACTCCGCCGATGTTTTGGAAAATGGCTCGTATCGTGCAAGTGCATGCAGGTTCAGACCAGGTAGTTAGAGTCGTTACTCTCCAAACTGCTAACGGAAAGACGTTTCGCAGGCCGGTGGTAAAGGTTTGTCCCTTACCAATTAATTAGTTTATTTTCCTTTTATATACCTAACTAGAGTATAAGTACACACTGTCTTTAGGTTATTTAAAATAAGTCTCCATATTATCTACACTTATTAACTAGATTTTTATGCATTTTTTTCGGCAGTAGCTCATAGTCCAGCTATTGCTGATTTCACTCTTAATTTTTCGCATTCTTCTTGAAACCCTTGTGGATTTCAGGTGGGGGGAAATGTGTAAGCATTAACTATCCTGATAATTTATCCATGCATTTCCATTTTCCATCCTCGTTGCGTCAACGACGATTTAAATAAGCGCGGGCTTCTCTTAACTCGTGCTGGTGGCGCCTCTCTCAAGAGTGCCAAGAAAAAGAACAAGATAAAAAAAAAGTATGGCGGCCTCAGCGCATACAACGCCGCGTCTATTCTAAATAATTTCGAATATCTGACTTTCTAAGGGCTTCACTGGCCAAATAAATCCTCAGTTTCCATATTGGTGGTGTGTCTGTGCTTGACGAGTGTAGGCAGTGAACAAGCAGCATCAAGTCCACATAAAGAAGATAGCTGACCGGCCGGCGTGTGCCCCGTCGTTGGTGATTCCTCTTTCCTGTCCTGTTGGATCCAGGTTAGTGCTTTGCATGTTTGTTTTCCCTGCTTTGAGACCCTGGGGTTGATAGGAGAATGCAGTGACCCTTCCAGAAAGCATCAACACTAATGGTAAATGTACTTTCGTTTCATTATCGATAAATTACTAATAACAATATTATAACAGATAGACCTATTAGCACAGATTACAGAATACTACATATTAGTAAACAGAAAGGAGTGGGTCTTATGAAATACTTATTTAAAGTATTATAGACATTTTAACGGTCAATATCATCGACATTCAGAGAGAAACTGTAATTAAAACTTTGGAATGTTATTGAGTTTTGTGAAATATTGAATCCATGCATGAGATTCTGCAATACTAAATCGATACCTTAATAGTTACAAATAAATTGTATCAATCGATCCGTCGATATTTTGAGTACTTACTTACTCGTCTCTATTCAAAGAACACCGCCAGCGCACCTGTGTACCTATTAAGTATTTTTATGGAATAAAAATCATAAATCATTTTACATTTACTTCGAATATATTGGAATTATTATCAGTTTCGCGTAAACTTTCCTTCCGTAAAGACGTTTAGTGTTTTGTGTGATCAATTCGTTTTCTAACGTAATTTAAAATGCGATGTGTGTGTTTGGATGTGAGTGAGGCTCATAGAGACTATGAGATCCGTTTTGTACCCCGGTCCCGTGTGATTGTGCGTTATAACGTCTGTAAAATCGCGACTACGTAACCCGCAGTGTTATTGAAGCTCATGGTGTAGGGAGACCATGCATCCACCATCCGGATATTGAAAAGTAGGTGCTCGAATTATTCAACGAGGACCCCACTGTGACACGAGAGCTAGGTACTAACCAAGGTCAAGTGAGTTCATGACCTATCGGCACCGCTACGGTTAAGCGCGTGACCGCGTGACCTCCCTCGTCGCCCGCGCTGCCCAGTGTTGCCTTGTAAGCTCCCTGTTTTTGCGAAATAATATTTAATTTTTTAGGGGGTATTTTTTTTTAGGTTTAGCCAGGTTTTGTATGCATTAGTACAATCAGTTATCAATACCTAACAACACCTTCACGGATCGGACAGGGTTTTCTTAACATATTGTATATATGTATCATTCATTTCCACGGGCCATAATATGCATTCCAGTATTATGAGGCGCTGTTCTGATAACATATTCCACTACACAAGGGCTCATTTTTCAGTTCATAGACACAGTCCTCAACTTTAAACCTAAGTTTCGGCGACTTAGCGACTCCTTAGCGTAGGAAGGAATATGATAAAAACAGAGCCTCATAGTAATAGAATTTTATGGCTCGTGGAAATGAATGATACATATACAACGTGTAACATAAAGGGTATATGTATACATACCAAGGGCATGGCATCTTTAGAATGTATCAAACGATATCGGAAGGGGTCAACTCTAAAATAAAATACTCAAAAAATTTATACCAAATTTTCGGTTTCATGTGTTTCTTAAATAAAATCATAACGAACGTAGTAGCTCACTACATACGTTAATAACTACTCGTTACACGTCACGTTACTTGCCAAAATCCGATAAATATCTTCAATAAATCTGTGCGCCTAGTATGGTAGTAGCCTATCACAGGCGGTGTTTTCTTCATAACTTCCTAACATAACGAAATATGATTAAAAAACCCTTCCAATATCGTTTGATATTATTATGTAAAGATGCCATACCCTTGTTATGTATATACCCTTTATGTTACAAGTTGTATAAGTATGAGTATAAATCATAAGTGTGAGTATATGTGAATATGTATGCCACACGGTTTCACCCGTGTTTTTTTTATATGCTCCGCTCCTATTGGTCGCAGAGTGATGTTATATAGCCTAAAGCCTTCGTAGATTAATGGGCTATCCAACGCAGAAAGAATTTTTCAAATCGGACCAATCGTTCCTGATATTAGCGCGTTCAAACAAACAAACTCTTCGGCTTTATATATTAAGTATAGATATAATTCAACACTCGCGATAATTATCCAAGAATCCAAAAAATAGAAAGCCATTTTCAGACAAATAATTAATTATCTAAACTTAATTGCTTCTAGATTGACTTCTCACAGGGGACCTTTATTTAGGCACTAACGAACATACTTGTCGATACCATCTCACAGTTCCATTAGCTGCTGAATTCTGAAACGTAGTGCTAAGTGAAACATGTATACTAAATTAGGACTATTAATTTAATTAGTCAGAATATCAAGGCCTAAATAACACTATTTTTAACCAATGATCATCATGCAGGCACCTGTCTATTTGTGGTACCCTTTGATTTTTTTCCTTCCTATCCATTATAAATTTGTAAATATTAATATTCTAAAACAGTGAGGCTATTAAGAAAGACTATTACCAAAATCAAAATCAATTTTATTTGTGTAACATAGGTAGGTAATGAATACAGTTCTTAAATTCAAGTTCGCCGAAAGAATAATGTAAAACAGCGCTGGCTAAGCGGTTACCACTAGCCGAGACTGAAAAGTGCTAGGGCGTAGATTCGACCTCAGATATGCGCTTTACTTTATGTAAACTATTTCATCACCACTGCCCTCAAAAAGGTATAAAAGATCGTGAAGAAACCGAAACCAAAAATTCTAAGACATATGATATCTACCAACCCGCATTGGGTCCTCGTAGTGGCTTATGGCCCACTCCTTCTCATCCGGAGTAGGCTCATGTCCTAGCAATAGGAACTTGATAGACTGATTATGTTTTTAGTAGTCGGCTGGGGAGTTTGTTCCGCCAATTCTTCTTCCCAGCGAAAGCACTAGGAAATGGCGAAGGAAGGGCGTTTTGGGGGGAAGGTCTTATGTAATATTGATGTTCGAAAAGTGCTGATTCTCAGCCTAATTTGAATAAATGAGTTTTGATTTTGAGTATAGATGTACGCAGTGATAGTATTATTTTCTCTGACTGTTAATGTAAGTTTCTACATTGCAATAATTCCATTACCGCTAATGAAAAACCAGAAACAATATTACTTTTCCTACACAATGCCCTTTCTTTGGTATAGTTTGTGAAATCGTAGAACTCCTTAAGTTCTGACTTGAGCTACTTGAATTTTGACAAATGTGTGCACCTATTTTGTGCACCTATTTGCTTTGCTGGTAATTCGGCGTGGCTAGCTGGCATATGGTAAATAATTTCATCTTTGTGGTGTTTTCTTGTGATCATTACTGTACCTGCATAGTATTGTATAAAGTCACGTGTTATTTTAAATGAACAGATAGCTGTGTTGCAGGGGAGTTTGTTCCGCCACTTCTTCTTCCCAGCGAAAGCACTAGGAAGTGGCGATGGGCGGGCGTTTTAGGGGACTGTCTTATGTAATAATATTGACGTTCAAAAAGTGTTGATTCTCAGCCTAATTTCAATAAATGACTTTTGATTTTATTGATTCTTGGTTCACATAATCTGTGTGCTTCTATCGTCAAAAGACCATTGCAGATACCAATCTTCATGATCTTCATGTGAGTTTGAGAGTGGAAATGCCGAATCCGTTTAGTTTGCAATAGATAATCTGCGTGATTGAGTAAGCCTCCGTGGCGTAGCGGTAGCGGACGCGGCCGCTGCGCAAGGTGGCGCGGGTTCGATTCCCGCACAGTGCAAATATTTGTATGCATGAATATGAATATTTGCACTGGTCTGGTCGTGCTTCAGAAAGTACGTTAAGCCGTTGGTCCCGGTTGTCATACGAACATCTAGTGGCAGTCGTTACGGGTTGCTGGAGCCCTCAAAAGTCCAACAATTGGTCTAACTGCAATGCTTCGATGTCGCCTTCGGGATGTGGAGGTCAGACGGCAGTCGCTTCGCGGAAAATGTCGAAGTTTAGCCATATCAGCAGTTGGACTGGTAAAGCGGACCCCAGACTCCAAAGCTGGAAAAAGGCTTTGGATGCGACTGGGATTTACGCTGGGATGATGATGAGATAGTCTGCGTGATTCGCGTATAAAAGTGATTGTACAAACCTACTTTACAAAATTAATCATTTATAATTTACTTACAGAGTAACCTATTTAAGACATTTTTCATACAAGATTATATAAATAAACTATAAACAAAAAAATATATATTAACTGTTTTCCATAAAATAAATCACATGCATTTATTCGACCAGCGTTTTTAATTTGTTAAAACATTTCCCTCTTTACGAATGTTTCATCGTGCACTGCGGATGGAAGGCATCATGCACACATGGTCTCTTATTAATGCAGCAATGAACTAAAAGAGATATTTAATTACCCCCGTTTGCGACAAGCTTTATTACTCTACTTTAAATATTTAAACATGATGATTACTTCAATTAACAACTGCTAAAAGTGGTTCTTGTATTTCTTTGAAAGAGTAAGCTTTTGATAAGATAGTGTTACAAATGGACCTTATGTCGACGCCATAAGGTTCAATATCGCGTAACATGCAGTGAGTCACTTTTAAGCCCTATTCCTCCAGATCTAGACATTTTCTAGGTACAATAATAAAACGCATTACTAGACTTAGGACGGCCTATCGAATGGTACAGGTCTCAACAGTTTTGTCAACAAAGTGTTGACATCGAAATTTCTAGAAACCCGTTTCCGGGAATTACCGTAGGTACTTCCGAGTGACCTCGAAGTTATGTGCTATTATTATTACGTCTAGAGGAATCTGGAATGTTCGATCAGCTGGACTATATATAGCACCGTGACGCCGGCACAGAGTGAGTCTACACTCGACTAGCGATACGAAAACAGCGACAGTTAAGAAGCGATCTTTGAGAATACCTACTGCGACAACTGTAACGAGAACTGTAAGTACTACGTGGAGTAACATCTGTACTGTTATTGTGTGTTTACAACACGGACTTCGTGGACATAAGGGAAGACTTCGGTGCAACGTCAGCGACATTCTACTTGTCATTGCCTACAATCGACTGTACCTTCGTTGCCAATAAACTTCGTAACCCTTAACCGGCGTTTAAGTACCCCTAGCCCGTAACAATAGTTTAAAAATTGGCAAATGGCATCAACTAAAGTTTTCCAAGTATTTTCATTCCTGATCTTCTTAGGGTTCAGAAAAGGGAAAAGCGACCGAAACGATATCCCAATTGATAAGAATCCCCTATCTGTTTGACAGTCATCGTGTTTGTATACCATGAACCGTGGTAGCAAGACAGCTGAAATGTTCACGAAAAAAAAATGTATTTCCGGTATAACTACTAACAACACTTTTTTTGTATATACAATGAAACCATATAACCCTTCGTTTTTTTAACACACATTTGAATTCACACTGACACACAGCCAGGACCGGAACAACTACCTGTAGGCCATACAATTAATTGAATCGAATCGAACCCGCAACAGGCGATCGCTTAGCTACTGCACCAACCGTGTCGTCAAGAATAAGCCTTTCAGTACTATTAGGTGCTATTCTGATTATCTTCCACGACACCAGGACTCATTACTCATACACAAGCAGCTCACAGACAGTCATCAACTCTGTCGCTAAGTTTCATCGACTTAGTGACATCTCAGGGTTGGGAACTGTGGACCAGGGTTGCGGGTTGGTTAAACAAGAAACCGTGGCCCTGGCCGTCACACAGGCAAGTGAAGAAACACGGGTGGGTTTTAGTCAGTAAAAATCTGACACGCCCTTCCGCTCCGCCCAGAGCGGAAGAAGTTATTTGATGATTTCCAAACCCAAAAGAAAAGAAAAAAAATAGGGTTGGGAACTGTACTATTTTTTTTTTTGGGACAAAACCCGCCACGCTGTTCCCAACCCACTGCAACTCCTCAAAGCCAGAATCAACAGTGGAGACCGCCAGAAAAACGCCGAGCAATGAAGCTCGACGAGTCCCGGAGAAACGATTCAACTGTCTTGGGTCCCGCAACGAAATTAATCAGAAAAGAATAGATAATAGTATAGTGTGCGAGGGAACATGATTTATTCCCCCATCTCCGTTCCACCAGCGGACGAACGGCTGGTTTCCACCCTTAAACACCACTACGATCCGGACGAAGCGCTTCGCCTCCTCCTTTATACCGCGTACATCGAGGGACTGGAACAATTTGCCCGCGGCGGTGTTTCCGTCGGACTACAATTTGAGTGTCTTCAAGGCTAGAGTGAATAGGCTCTTAATAAACAGTGCGCTTTACCATCAACGATTGCGTCACTGCTTACCATCAGGCAGGATTGCGGTCAAGCGCTGGTTTATAATTTGTAAAAAAAAAAAAAAAAAATAGCGGAGGAGTAAGAAAAAAGATATTTTTTTTCACTTCCCTCCATAACAAGCAGGAGACAGAACAGAACTAGGCCAATCGGCACAAAGGGACATTATTGCAACTGGGAGAAGTCCAGATTGCCAAGCACCACGGAATAAAATTTGATTAAGTTAATGGGTCCTAAGTAGGTATGTGCTGTTACAATTGATTCCAATAATAGGTATGGGAACTGTGCTAGTTCACACTGGACGGTAGATAACATTTCATTGTATCAACAATATTTACTATCATCATCATCATAATCAGCCCAGAATGTTCCCATTGTTGGGACACATACCTCCTGTCGGTGAGAGGGAGTGGCCCGTAATCTACTACGCACGCATTCCGGTTTGCCGGACATGCCGGTTTCCTCACGATTTTTTTTATTTCACCGTCTCGAGAGCAGCGGTGATGAAATAATTTAGACAAAGTAAAGCGCCTGATGCGGTTCGGACGACGAACGTACCCCCGCTGACTTAGTAGCGCACGATCGGGTATTTTTGGTGTCCGAAAAAAAAAATTGTTTTTAGCAGTTAGATATTCTTATAAATCATTCTGGGGTGCTTTCACAAAATCTCATGTAAAAACTTAGTGGAAGTGAGTATAGTGATAGACTAAGACAAAGACCTTGCATCACCTCGCTCAACTGCCGTCATCCTTCCTATTCCTAAGTTTTTAAGTGAATAGGCTTAATAAACTAGTGCGCTTTACACTCAACGATTGCATCACTGCTTACCATCAGGCGGGATTGCAGTCAAGCACTAGTTTATAATTATTAAAAAACAAAATAAAAAAACAAAAAGACGTAGCATGGCATCTGAACAGAACTCTTATTTTGTTTAGTGGGTTAACTAAGTCACGTGGTTTATTTGTTTACCTTAAGTTCATTCCAAAAAAATGGAGCATAACTGAACAATCCTAAAAGGGTGGCTGGGAGGGGCTGAATAAGGAAGGTTAAACTAGGTCGTTGTGCCATCCGCCTAATATAATTCGTTAGTCACCGAAGACACTTAGGAGACGAGATTGGCTGGATTAGTCTTAGCCTTAGACTTGTGGTTCGCAAGCGAGTATAAGCCATGCAATTTCTTCCTGTAAGTGGTTTGGTCTGATTAAGATGGATGCAACAGGAAAGAGCCTGCACTTTCAAGAATAAAATCTATCATGCGACTCAATTACATCAAGCCTGCCTTTCGCGATCAAATTCGAATGGCATTAAAACTTGTTAAGATTTTAATTAATTTTTTTATCTCATTGTTATACATTTTTAATAAATAAGTGTCGTGATTATGAGAAAACTTTCAGTAAACAAACTAATTTATAACTTACTTTACTGAGACAAGTGTTATATTGTAATGACTTGGTAATGGTTAAATATAGACCCTGAATGTCCTAGAAGTAAACTATGCTTACTCGAAAAACACTCTATTGTTGTCATGGAAGAAACACATGCTGAAATGTACAAACAACCTAACACCCCCCACTCTTTAAAAACAAAGGGAAAAAATAATTATAATTGCACAAGTTGATAAAAAAATGCTATACAATAGCTTTACCGCGGCAGTCCCCGATTGCCACACGTCTTTTTTGATATTTGCTATATTCTTACGCATTTATGAGGACCTGGTAGATCAGCATACATAATAATTGTTGCGGTGTTAGGTTGTTTTCGTTATAGCTGGCAAGAATTTTTACGCAAAGCAATATATAACAAGTATTTGGAGAAATGCATATTTGCGATTCCTCAGCTCTTTGACACCGAATAGAAACGGATGGACACTTCATGAGGATACGCTACATTTCCACTAGTTCGACGGAAATTGTATGCCGCAATCAGTATTCGACGCTATTGTTCATGAAAACAATAAACAAAATAATATTGGAAATGGAATGGTATCATTATTGTTTTTTATAACTGCTGCATTTTAATTTTTATGATTTATTTTAGAAATCCATATATATATTACTTTTCGCAGAATGCAGAAGTATCCGAATTAGACACAGATGAATCTGAAGTTGATTATGATAGCTCTGATGAAGGAGAATCTACAGAAGAAGAATGACAATTTTTTTCTGATATGACAGGGAATTATTTACATTGGTATTCGTATACTCATAATAATTCTGCAGGTGTATTATATTATTAGTATATAATTTTTCTATTTCAATAAATCTGATTTTATATTTTTGTAATCATTGCTTTATAAGATCAGCTGGCAGGTAGAAAGTCCCACCGAAAAGTTACTCCAAAATTTCGACTGAAAACCACATGGCTATAGTAAGTCGCGTGACCTCGCCAGAGCCAATAGTAACGCAGCATGCGTTACTATTGGCTCTGGCAAGAACACAGACAGTTGCCGATTAACGCTCTCTCTCACTCTGCAGTTTGTCTATAGCGCTACGCACTCGCATCCATAGAAAATTTGTTAGATCACCTGGCAGGTAGAAAGTCCCACCGAAATGATCTGTCTTTTTGAGAGTCTTATTTCTTAGTTATAAATAATACTTTGTTAAAATTTCAAGTTGCCTCAAATAAATTTTCTTTTTTTTTTGCAAAATATTTTTGTCACATCTGGCAATGTTAAAACCCCGGCTGAGTCGTCTGGCTTATTTTAATATTCTTTATTTTAATATATTTTTAATATTCTGTAAATATTAAACTACAACATATAAAAATTTCAA
This sequence comes from Sesamia nonagrioides, assembly GCA_017933935.1. NCBI lineage: Eukaryota > Metazoa > Arthropoda > Insecta > Lepidoptera > Noctuidae > Sesamia > Sesamia nonagrioides. Next base: position 40,679 of record JADWQK010001630.1, read on the forward strand.
ATTTCCTGAAGTATGTGTTTGGATAAAAATAAAAAAATATTTAAAAAAAAACTGGGGTTTGATTTAGCCCCGCTACTCACCAGCCAGGTCTGCAGTTTCGTGTTGGGATATAATAGAAGAGATACAGGACAAGTTTCCAGCTTGCCTCAAAAACCTACCCAAAAATTCCAGCCAGCTCTCAAAGTATTACGGAATTTCTGGATACGGTCTCCACGCTCAAGGACCGCGATAGTAGCTATGCAATAGCTTAAAAATAACTGGTTAATTATAGTTTCAAAAAAATAACACCGTTTTACCAGGAAATGCTGAGACGTCCTACAAATTCTGCACTGCGATATAACATTGAAGAGCATCTTGAGACAAAACTTACAACATACACATAACACCACTCCGTCACGGCAGCCCTCCCAACACCACATTTGCATTTTATTAAAATCACAATTTTATTTCCAACGTCAAAATCCACACTTTTGCGGCGGATTTCGGATGTCTCTCTTAATTAATTCCCCTTCTGTTTTGGATTTTAATCATGCGGTCTTTTGATTAGGTCTGGCAATAAAGACGGGGAATCTGATTAGATGTACCAGGCCGCTATAAAACGTTGGCATTGTGTAAAATCGTGCGGTTTAATTTGTTCGGATTATTGTGGATCTGATAGGATGTTGCAGTAAGCTTATTTTATTATAAGCTCTGTTTTTAAAAGAGATAGAATCTTCCTACTTGTATACCGTTAGTCCTTATTCCTACGAATATCATAAACGCGCAAGTTGTGAGGAAAATGTAAGTTTGTTACTCTATCGCCCAAAACTACTAAACGGATTTGGATAAAATTTTGCTCACAAATAATTTATAAGCTATAAAGCTTATAAATTAAATGTGAGCGAGTGATTTTTATTTTAAAATGTTTTAATTGTATAATATAATTTATTTCTTCCTTCCTTCCTCAGCCTATAGATGTCCACTGCTGGACAAAGGCCTCCCCCAAGGCTTTCCACGATGACCGGTCTTGTGCTGCCCGCATCCATCGGCTTCTCGCGACCTTCACCAGGTCATCGGCCCACCTTGTTGGGGGTTTCCCTACGCTGCGTCTTCCAGTACGTGGCCGCCACTCCAGTGAGCTCCAGTGAGCAGTGAGCATTGTGAGCGACCACGTTTCAGTTCCGTAAGTCATCACTGGCAACACACACTGGTCAAAGACTTTAGTCTTGAGACACTGTGGTACCTTGGACGACGAGAAGATGTAGCGTAGCTTCCCGAACGCTGCCCAACCGAGCTGGATTCGCCGAGACACCTCTTTCTCGAAGTTGGACCTACATAGTTGGACTGTCTGTCCCAGGTATATATACTCGTCAACAACTTCGAGTGCAGAGCAACCAACTACAATTGGAGTGGGTGCGACATGAGAGTTCGACATGATCTTCATGTCGAACTCTCATGATCGTCTTATCCATGTTCATTTTTAGACCCACTGGTTGGGAAGCTCTGCTGAGGTCATTGAGCATTTTGCCCAAGTCTTCCAGGGTCTCAGCCATGACCACGATATCATCTGCGAAACGGAGATTAGTGATGTACTCGCCGTTGATGTTGATGCCAAGTCCTTTCAGTCCAGGAGCTTAAAGACATCTTCCAACGCAGCAGTGAACAATTTAGGAGATATGACATTTCCTTGTCTCACTCCACGCTGCAGTTGGATCGGTTTCGAGTCCTGATCCTGGAGACGGACTGACATGGTGGCGTTTTTGTACAAACACTTTATCACCTCAATGTATCGATGGTCAATTTGGCACCGCTGGAGAGACTGTAGCACCGCCCAAGTCTCAATCGAATCGAAGGCCTTCTCATAGTCCACAAACGCCAAGCATAGTGGTTTGTTATACTCCTCGGACTTCTGTATAACTTGACGCAGCGTATGAATGTGGTCTATGGTGCTAAAGCCTTTTCGGAAGCCTGCTTGTTCGGGAGGCTGGAAGTCGTCGAACCTGCGAGCGAGACGATTCGTGATGACCCTAGAAAACAGCTTGTGGACATGGCTCAGGAGGGATATCGGTCTGTAGTTTTTCAGGAGGGTATTGTCACCTTTTTTGAAAAACAAAACCACCACGCTCCTGTGCCACGCCTTAGGCGTTTTGCCTTTAAGAATGACGGAATTAAATAGCTTCTGAAGCGCTTTAAGAACCGGTTTGCCACCCGCTTTCAGAAGATCAGCCGTAATTCCATCATCTCCAGCCGCCTTATCGTTCTTGAGCTGTTTCAGGGCCATACCAATCTCTTACAGGCTGACGTCCGGGATATCGTCGGTGTAGTGTCGGGTTAGTCTGGCTCTAGGATCATTAGCCAGGCTTACAACAGGTGCGTGTGTTGATGTGTATAACTCTCCGTAGAATTTCTCCATCTCACCCAAAAGCTCGGGCTTGGAAGTGACGATCCTACCATCCCCAGTCTTCAGCTTCGCAAGTAGACTCTGTCCAACAGACAATTCTCGTGCGAACACTTTGGAGCCTTTATTCCGCTCGATAGCCTCTTTAATACAATTTGTATTAAATTGGCGTATATCGCGAGTCAGAGACTTTGAGATCTGTCTGTTAAGGCATCTGATGCGCGAAGCGTCATCAGGGGATTTTAAGATCACCTCCCGTCTTTCTTCCATTAGCCGGCGGGTGGGACCGGAGATCTTCTTCTGTCTTTTTGAACGGAGGGTTTTGTAGAACTTAGACCCTTCCGTTTGGAGAGTTTCCACAAACCTGTTGTTGTAGTCGTCCACATCTGCGCATTCACCGAGGCATTCGAAGCGGTTTTGTAGTTCGATCTGAAAGCTCTCGGGGTTTTGGAGTTGTGTTGACGCTGGACGGAGCGTAGACTTCATAAGTCGAGAGCGTCGAGCCTAATGTTGAGGTTCAAGATGCCTCTAACAATACGGTGATCACTCCCGGTTTTTACCGCATGGATCACGGAGACATCGTTGAACACTTGCCTTCTCGTTGACATTATGAAGTCTATCTCGTTTTTGGTCTGACCATCGGGGCTGAGCCAGGTCCACTTGCAGTGCAATGGTTTCCTGAAAAAAGAATTCATCGCAAAGAGTCCTTCCCTTTCCATGAAATCCATTAGCATCTGACCTCTGGGATTCCGATTTCCAACTCCAAATTGCCCCACTTTCGTCTCGTCCGCCTCTCGCATGCCCAGTTTTGCGTTAAAGTCCCCATGACAACGGTGTAGTGGGTTTTGGAGGAATGTATGGCTCTACTGACGTCCTCATACATAGCCTCCACCTCATCGTCAGAGTGTTTAGACGTCGGGGCGTAGACCTGTATAACCTTTAACGAATATCGTTTTGTTATTCTCAGTACAAGGTACGCCACCCGAGTCGAAAGGCTCCCGACTTTAACCACGTTGTTCACGAGGGACTTGTGGACAATAAACCCGACACCACCCTGGGACAGCTGGTCGCCTTCCCGGAAATAGAGCAGGTTGCCAGACTTCAGGATTATCGAGTCCTCTCCCTCTCTTCGGACTTCAGATAACCCCACAATGTCCCAGCGCAACCGGCTCAGTTCTTCCTCCAGTTCGACAATCTTCTCATCGGTCCGTAGTGTGCGCGTGTTAAATGTTTCCAGGGCCAAAGGTCGTCGTTTGTGATGGTAGCCGGACCTCTGCCGGAGATTCTTAGCACCCCTTGCTCCGCAGTAACCGAGTCCGCTACCGTAGACTGGAATAGCGGAGCTGCCGGGGACTAGGGGCCTGGGCTGTATCGTGTGCATCATTGGGGGGGTTTGCCATAATCCCCACGCTTGGCAGGCGGGTTGGGGATCGCAGTGATTTGATATTACACAGGAGAAGCGCTGCTGCCCGCTTCCCTGGTGATTTCCCTTAGTCGCCTCTTACGACACCCACGGGAGGGTTGGTACAATTCTAGGCCCGGTACCACACGGGGCGCACGCATATAATTTATTGGTTTAATACATACTCGTACAATACATTTATCCTGATGTTTTCACAAGATCAAAATTTAAAGGAGTGAAATGGCGTCAGCCTGTCTAGCACCTCACAGGTTTGAAACCTAATTTACTGTGTTAACTGACATTGCTATCTATATTAATATATAAAGCTGAAGAGTTTGTTTGTTTCTTTGAACGCGTTAATCTCAGGAACTACGACTCCGATTTGAAAAATTCTTTGTGCGTTGAATAGCTGTTTAATCCAGGAAGGCTTAAACTATATAACATCACGCTGCGACCAATAGGAGCGGAGCATAACTAACTCCACGCGATCGAAGTCGCTGGCGGCCGCTAGTAAGCTATATTATAACCTAGTGTTGGAATGGTAGCCTATAAAGGCGATAACGTTTACCCCCAATCGTAATGGACCTTTACGGTCATCAGAGAATTCCAAATATAAGTTACTACACTGCTTTCGCTATTTTTTACGTTTCGGTAATTTCAGGCATGATAAGCATTAGTTATACGGTGCACTTTGCTATTTGGGAATTAGTTAATGAAGGGAACAGAATGATATCTAAAATCGTGGAAACGCAGTGACTAGGTGTCGGAAGCATAGATGATTTAATAACCTGAGATGAAGCTGTAGGTAAGACAGTGGTCTTACCTATATGTAACAAAAGTTTGCAATATTTTTTCTTCAAATGCTTATTGACGAAGCGCGAAAATTTCGAGGACTTTCGAATCTACACTATCTTAATAGCATCGATCCTAATAACATACCAATTAATATGTGTGTGTGCAATTTTTTCCACCTCTTGCAATGTTTGTGTCCACTGTAACTGGCGCCATATTATCTGCAGTCAAACAATTTTTTTTTTTAATATAAATTATAAACTAGCGCTTGACCGCAATCCCGCCTGATGGTAAGGCAGTGACGCAATCGTTGATGGTAAAGCGCACTAGTTTATTAAGAGCCTATTCACTCTAGCCTTGAAGACACTCAAATTGTAGTCCGACGGAAACACCGCCGCTGGCAAATTGTTCCAGTACCGCGATGTACGCGGTATAAAGGAGGAGGCGAAACGCTTCGTCCGGATCGTAGTGGTGTTAACAACGAAAGGGTGGAAACTAGCCGTACGACGGGTCGTCCGATGAATGTGAATGCTATTATTATTATTACTTTATTCGGGATACCTATGAACACGAGTATGTAAATAACTCAATACATCTTATTCCCAACTCACATAAGCAAATAAATGTGAACGCAAACATGAAATAACATCCAAAAATGTTGTCAACATGAAAAATTCAAAACTATAAAAATCCGTCACGAATTTTACGAATCGCTACGAGAAATTTTTAATGTGAAAACAGGGTCCATTAGTGAGCAAAGTTCTTTGAAGCGGGGACGTAGTTCTATAGCCAAAACAAACCATACATCACTGCCAAAATTCTCGTGACGGCAAGCCGCATTAGCGGGCAGACTACCTATCTCTGTGTTACATTTAGTAGGTACTTGCAGACTTGACAACTTTTGGTAAGTTGAAAATGAACTGGACTGTATTATGTGTCGAGGATTTGTCGTTTTGTGTTGGCAAACCGGCTGTGTTTGAATTGATTCTGAAGTAGCTTCTTGTACGAATCTTTACACTTATTTTATTCTGTAATCATGTTCAATAGTAATGTAAATAGGCACAAGATTTATCGCGCCTGTCTCATTAGATTAGTGGTGGCAAGCGTTAGACCTGCATAAAGTCCTAGGTTCGACTCCCAGATCAACCTCTCTTTTATTACCATCATCAGGCAGCATAAAACCGGTCACTGTGGAAATCCTTGTGGGAGGCCTTTGTCCAGCAGTGGACCTCTATAGGCTGAAAAGAAGAAGATGAGCGATAAAATTATAGACATACCAGTGGCACAGCTTCTTTAGATAATATCAAACTATATTTGAAAGGTTTTTTAATCCAACTTGTAGAGATTGGATTAAAAAACCTTTTCCATATCCATCCCTATAAAGTGCGTATGTTTGTATGTCTGTCTGTATGTATGTGCCCGAAGTTGCTCAAAACCCTCACCACTATAGATAATCATATAGATCTGGATGCGCTGAGTCGGTCCTATCACAATAAATCTCTTCCGTAAATCTGCGCGCCTAGTATCATGGTAGCCTGCCACTAGACTACTAGACACTAGACACGACTAGAACGACAGTCCCCGTGGCGTAGCGGTAGCGAATGCGGCCATTGCGCAAGGAGGCGAGGGTTCGATCCCCGCACAGTGCAATTATTTGTATGCATGAATATGAATATTTGCACTGGTCTGGTCGTGCCTTGGAAAGCACGTTAATACGTTGGTCCCGGTTGCCATACAAACATCTAGTGGCAGTCGTTACGGGTTGTTGGAGCCCGGGTTGTGGAGGTCAGACGGCAATCGCTTCACGAAAAATATCGAAGTTTAGCCAAAATCAGCAGTTAGACTGGTAAAGCGGACCCCAGACTCCAAAGCGTGCAGTGACACGTTTGATATAATTTGAATTTACCGAAAACCAAACGAAGAATTATAACACTTAAGTGGCAATGGGCCGGTCATATTGCCCTTAGGACCGATGCCCGATGGGGCCGACGGGTTCTCGAGTGGCGACCACGCACCAGAAGACGCAGCGTGGGTAGGCCCCCGACAAGGTGGTCCGACGACCTGGTGAAGGTCGTGGAGACATTTGGGGGACGCCTATGTGCAGCAGTGGACGTCTATCGCCTGAAATGATGATGAAACCAAAAATTAGGTATCAAATGTTAAACTATTTTATTTTGAATTGAAACCGTTACACGTTGTTTGATAAATTATGTACTTTAAAACTTAATAATTTGAAAATTGAAGGTACTAGACTACCTCAGCTTCTGAAAAGACGGGAGCGCATCTCCTTTAGGCTCACCCAGGTACTCACCAGACACGGATGCTTTAGTAAGTATCTGAACAAAATTGGGCGAGAGAACACGGCACATTGCCACCATTGCGGAGACATTCTGATTCCACACAAGCGGCTGGTCCTGGTTGCTAGGATAGGGCGAGACCTGTATCTACCGGCAATAGTGAGGCCTATGCTGGCAAAGTCAGGGAATTGGACAGAAGTAACTTCCTTCTGTGAGATCGTGATGGCTAAGAAATAAGATTCCAAGAAGGATCGAGAGAGGGCTGATCCCGCTTGGAGAAAGAGGCGTCTGGGAGGCAACTTAATACGCCTAAGCCCGCCTACCTATCGAGGTAGGTGGACACACAGAGCGGGGACTCTGCCTGCAAACTAAGTGACCCCATTGTCTACCCAGGGATGTGCCTTACGGAATTGGTATTTTAAGAGGAAGGAAGGAGATTCAGAGAAGGAGGTTCACCCATAGGGGTGTTCCTAAAAACTAGTTTTAGGGAGGTAAAGATCTCAAATTCCCTGACCTCATTCCCGGAAGGTCGGGTGCCTTTTGAAGGCTTCCCACCGAAAATAAAAAGGTTACTTCTGAAACACAATTTGTTTTGACATGTAAAAGTCAGTGTAGTGTTTTTTTTTTTACGATCTATTTACAGTTTTCTCATTTATCATTATGTTTATCGCTTAAAGCAAAACTTTATCTCCACGATAAAAACTCAGCAACTTTCCTTTTCAAGCACCAACGCACCTGCCAACCACGTTAAGATCGTAAACAAATTGAAAAAAAATATGACCACCTCTTTTAAATAATGAAAAAAAAACATGACGGCGTCCCAAGCAATTTGTAGTTGAAATATTGTCCTGTCTTATCTTATTTTAATGTTGCTTACTTTCCCCATAAAGGCTGTCTTACATTTTCTTAAGAACACAGAATATTCAGAAAATATAAAGAAATTCTAGAGAATGGAAAAAACATAAGTCTCGTAATACGCTTTTGATACTTTTACTGAAAATTCTTAGCAGATTGTGGGATTTACAAATATAATACCTAGTATGAACTATATTACGGTATTTTTTTTAATTTCATTAGTTTTCTCTGAAATCCACCACTAAATCGTAGAATTAAGAAAGCACCTAAATAGGTATATCATCATCATCATCGTCATTTTAGCCGAAAGATGTCCACTGCTGGACATATGCCTCTCCCAAGGATCTCCACGACGACGGGTCCATCGCCTTCCGCATCCAGCGGTTTCCCGCGACTATCACCAGGTCGTCGATCCACCTTGTCGGGGGCTTACCCACGCTGTGACTTCCGTTCAGTCAGGTATATATACATTACATAATTGACCGCCGTGTCGAAGACATAATCAATATTCAAATACTGTCACAAAAAAGGCAACGTAGTCCTAATATATGACGGGGTAAATCGTCAGGAAGGCGAGGCCGAAGTTCCGGATAATTGAAGTGCCTTCTCATCCCATGATTCTCATCCATCGTGGGCGGTATTTCGATAAAACGTTGAAAAATAACTATAGTGTGATGTTCGATTCTTATTATTTTAACTGTACAGACACTTAGATCACTTTAATATTAAGGGATTACAATGGCAATCTCAGATTAAAACAGATAAGAGCCAATAGGTTAGAGCGCGTACTTTTCCGTCGGCAGCTGTCAATGATAATTATGACAGTCACCAACCCTTTAAATCACGCCTACTACTCTATTCGGGGTTACCCGCTCATAATAAAAATCATAATTTATCCGAAAACCGACCGATTAATCGACTTCAAAAAATAGTAGAGTAATATTTACGGTCTATTGATACTGATACGATAAAACAGTTCACAATATTCAAAATTAACCAGTCATGCGTCGTTATATATTATCAGATCGGTCCCAATATTCTTGCGGTAGGAAAACAGCATTTTACTGTTTCTATAATACAATTTATGTATAGCGAATGGTGTTACGTAGGGAGCGATCTTTAATACACCTTTTTTCAGGGTGGGAAATCATCAAATGATCTCTCCCGCTCTGGGTGGAACGTATCAGACTTACTGAATAAAACCTACCCGTATTCCTTCACTTTCCTGTGGCCCAGGGACCACGATGTCCCTTTACATATACAACGATACAACGTGAAGTTCTGCTACATAGCTCGTTACACCGAGTTCGTCTATTCTAATGTCGAGCACAGGCTAACAAAATTTTCATGAAATATGACAAAACTTTTTTTAATCATCATATTTATCAAGTATCTGTCGTTGTGTTTAGTTTTGAAACGAAACTGTGCGTTAACCTACTTGTATTTTACTTCGTGGTTAGTGCAAATTTTCATTTCAATTTGTTTTTAGGCCAAAAACATTTTTTCACTGCATTATACAGCTCATCATTTCATTTGCTTGCACGTCAAAAATTAGTGGATTTCATGGGTATTAGTTTTCCAGGAATCCTTATATTCTTTTCTTAAATTAAATATGTACATACTCCTTTAAGCTCGGCAGTCACTGCATCGTAACTACTGGTATTGAGCTGCATCCGGTTCTGTCTGAGAACCAAATGTTTAGAGATGTGTGACATCTACTAACCCACATAGGACCAGCGAAGTGGATTACGGCCCACTCCCTCTCACCGAGAGGACGCCGTTGTCCTAGCTATGGGAACATTATAGGCTGATTATGATGAAGGATACAGCTCATCCATCGCACCATATGTTCAAAAAATTGTCTTCTCAGAAACATAAACAAAGCAATGAATGTTGTTGAACTGTCAGTATTTTACGCAATTACATCTTTTATTCCTATAAAAACACACGAACAACCAAAAACATTATAGAGATATATTTATAAACAGTCCCTAAACAAAACGTCTCGATACATTTACGTACCCATTTTAACGGTACCAATAATGTATTGTCACTTTATGTGACAGTGTGGCAAAAATGTGTAAGATAATGTACCGATACCTCGTGCTATAGAGTAAGAAACTCGTACAGAAGTGGCATCCTAGTAGATTTGCAACGCACTTTGGCAGGCATGGACTTTGTGCGAGAGTACTCCGAAAAAAGGGAAATTAGTTTATCCTACTAAATGTAGTTAATAGTCATCTAAATACAAAAGTATTAATTATACATACAGTTTATGGACGGCAGCAATAAAGAAAAAGAAAAAAAAAAGAATAAATATTTGATGTGATCATACCATCGATATAAACCTATATGTATAATGCAATCAATAGGAACAACATGCTCAAACTATACAAGTCTGGCAACAGTGACTTTGGAGAAAACCAGTGAATGAAGTTAAAGCGTGGAACGAATCACCGCGACGCGTTTTACTAAGGGATCTTCGGTCGGGAGGAAAGGAGACACGCGTGAGTGGTGCTTGACGTCTCTTCACTTGAGGCCTTAACCGTTTTGAACGATCCCAAACTGGAATTTTACTCCCTGAGGATGAAATTCGTAATTTTATGTGTGTAAACAATACGAAACAGAATTAGTAGATATTGATACGGACTATCGTCTCACTTTGCTGACTTTTGTTTAGTAAGGGAAAAAATACAAATGAATAACAACAACAATCGATTATACAACGTGTAACATAAAGGGTATATACATAACAAAGGCATGGCATGTTTACATGATATCAAATGATATTGGAAGGGTTTTTTAATTCTATCTCTTTATGTTAGGAAGTTATGAGGAAAAACACCGCCTGTGATAGGCTACTATCATACTAGTCGCACAGAGATATTGAAGACATTTATCGGATTTTTGCAAGTACCGTGACGTGTAACGAGTAGTTATTAACATCTGTAGTGTGCTGCCACGTTTGTTATGATTTTATTTTAAGAAACACACGAAACCGAAAATTTGGTACCAATTTTTTGAGCATTTTATTTTCAGTTGAAACCCTTCCGATATTGTTTGATATCATCTAAAGATGCCATGCCCTTGGTATGTATATACCCTTTTTGTTACACGTTGTATAGTTGTTAATGTATATTATCAATATATATATGTATTTGACATATTGGCGGTTGGCGCAGTGACTGAGCTATTGACTACTCAGCTACGTGTAGTGGGTTCGATCCCCGCACGGAACAAATATTTTAAAGGTCTACAAGTGGTTGTTCCGAATCTGGTTGTATGTCAGTTTAAATTTTTGTAAATGCAGAAGAAGTCGTAGTGGCCTAGTGGTTCAAAACATCAGCCTCTCAAGTATGAGTGTGCTGGTTCGATTCCAGGTCAGGCAACTTTTCTAAGTTATATATACTTTCTAAGTATGTCTCGGACACCAATTACTTATTGTAAACATCTTGAGGAAACCTGAACGTTAAGTCTGAAATCACCAACACACATTGAGCAAGCGTGGTGATTAGGCTCAATCCCTCTCTGTATGAGAAGAGACCTATGCCCAGCAGTGGGACGATAAAAAGGTTGATGATGATGATACAGGAATAACTCCTAGTGTGTGGCAATGTTTAAAAAAAAATATTTGACCCACAAAAAATTCAACTTGAAACTGGTTTTAATAGCTCATCAACTTTCAGACGGGCTCGTAACTTTGTTGATATATACATAACTTTATAAGAAGAGCCACTGTATAGTACATCTGAATCGAGAGAGCCACTTCTATCCTTTCTTATTCTGTGGTCTAATCGAACTGGGGACGGATTTCGCAAGGTACCGAAGGGAACGTGCAAATAAATTCTGTGTTTTATGAATGATGAGAGTTGTTACTCGATGTATAGAATGGTAGTTCGATTTGCTTTTGTGTTGTGATAGGTTTTCAGCTGGGGATTTTGGTGGCATAATTTTATCAAGATCTGTGTTGTTTTTAGGATTTTGTATTGTAATTTTGACACTAAAAATTTAACTTTTTGACTTACTTTATTTACCAAATCTAGTAAGTATTCCCTATAATATTTCATTCTATTCTATCCTAACTGACTTGCACGACGCACGTACTTGTCTTTTTAAGAATCAGTTTTCCTATAGCATAGTAGGTATTATACTCTTATTAGCACTCACCAGACAAAGTCTTGCCGCCAAGCGATTCATCATATTCCGGCATGATGTCAGGTGAAGTCGTACGGAGGACGGGTCTGAGCAGTTGTGTTATGATGTGTGCCGGGTACGATGCGCCAAATGTTGTTTTGTCGGTAGTTTGGCCGTTGAAAGTCTCCAGATTAATCTCCCTCTGGCGCAACAGCGGCGGTCGTGTTGTTTGGTTTAACATTGCATCACCTCACTCAACTGCAGTCTTCCTTCCTCTTCAGTCAGTTTTTTTGATTGATAAGCTCTTAATAAAGAAGCGCGTTTTACCATCAACATTGCATCACTGCTTACCATCAGGCGGGATTGCGGTCAAGCACTACTTTATAATTATTATATAAAAAAAAGAATTAGAATATTAGATTTTATAGTATTTGTTGTTATAAGGGCAATATCTACTAATAAGCACCCATATAAATAAATAATAACTGTCTAGCTATTACGGTTCATTAAATACACACAGCCAGACAAACAGACCGAATGGAATCTTTGTAGTAGAGTCTTAATTTGATCATTGGGTGCAAAACTCTAAAAAACTTTTTACAAAAAAAAATAACTGACTCCCAAAAACGCACTGCAAAGTGAAAAATAACTAATTTTTAAAGTCAGTGTCTTTAGTTTTTGTATATTCATTTTTGACACCGACTTCCGAAATTAATTGAGAGTACCGAAAAAGTGAGACGCGATTACTCATTTTAAATTCAGTCTCTTGATTTGTTGCATAAGCAGGACGAGGAGATAGTAGCTGTCCTGTGTTAAACCTCAATGTTGTAAATTTTTGAGGGATTCCCTTGACTGTCTATGGTCTTCATCATTACATCCACTGCAGACCTATCAATATAAATAAATTAAGTCCAAACACTAAGTACCTACTGTAAACCGTTGCGAAGTTCTCTGAACTGGCCTTTGTCTGCATAATGAAAGCCCTAATTACAGTCACAACCTATCCAGGTACAAAGATCTTATCAATGCAATTAATCAAGCATAAACACAAGGTAGCTGCTGTGAATTGTTGAGGAGTTCCCTCAACTGTCTCCCGGTTCCATCATCAGGTCTACTCTAAACCTTTATAAAATTGCATTTCTAAGTTTTTTAAAGCACTACAGCTTTAAAAAACTTAGAAATGCAGGGGCGACTAGCCCCTACGATTTTTGAAACTGTCCCTTGATTTCTCTGGTCCTCCATGATCAGATCGTGACCTGATGGCTATGGGACTATCTGAAAAGTATACCCTATAAACAAAACAAGTATTTTGCATATCGGTCCAGGTGTCTTATAAAAATCGGTGAATATACATAAAAAATCCGACGAATTGATAAACTCCTCTTTTTTTTTTAATTCGGTTGTAAAAGGCCGATCGTTCCTATTGTACCTATTTTCAGTCTAGTTAATTAAAAATCAAAGTTTAGGCTTATCAGTTTCGGAGTAAAACTCTGGAATATTCTTTGTCGATTTCCTTATCTATTTCAGGAAACAAAAACAACGAACCAATGACCTGAAAACACAAATACAAAAAAAAACAAAAAAGAAATTAACTTCACTGCCACAGGCACACCGGGCACAAATACAAGTAATCCAATTGTTTCAAACGACCAATCGGCATTACGAGACATGGAAAAAAATGTAAATTCGTTAGAACTAGCAATCAGTCGGTCGCTAGTTTGCGGCCAACAGAATTTGCATACTGCATTATGCATCGATGTATCGCAACGTCGTGGATTGATGCTCTTCACTTCAGTTCTGATGTTAAACGAGGATGTCGAATGACGGGTGTTGGTTCAGGCTTTGCTTCTGTGAATAGTACCTACTCGTTAGTTACCTCTTTCTGTGTCACACATGGATAAAAAACCACAGGTAGAAAGGCCAAGTATGTACTTAAAAGAACATAGAACCCCATGAAATAGATACATTTATATAGAACTAGCTTTCCGCCCGCGGCTCCGCCCGCGTGGAGTACGGTTATATCGCGCTTTTTAGGTTTCCCTCGGGAACATTAATTTTTTCCGGGATAAAAGGTAGCCTATGTTTTTTCTCAGGGTCTAAAGATTGTCGGTGCCAAATTTCATCAAAATCGGTTGAGAGGTTTAAGCGGGAAAGCGTAACAGACAGACAGACAGACAGACAGATTTACTTTCGCATTTATAATATTAGTATGTATTATAAATTATAATATTGACAGATCCTTTTACTCCTGAGCTCTTGGACGGTAAGGTGGTTGAATTGGTGGTCGGTGCGATTTGCAGTAAGTCAATCATTTTGTTGGTATTTCGCTGTAAATGGTGATAAACTGATGGCTGTTTCTGTTAGAGTCATTTTAAGGTTATAAAATTGAGTATTTGATTATAAATCATTGTTTCTGATTTATGTTGTACCTTCCTTTATGTAAATCTCTCTCCTGATCCTAAAAGTTCTAGAACATCATACTAGGAATAATTCTGATCCAAAAACGAATAAAAGCAGAGATCAGTATAAAGTCTGTCAGATTCAAACCTAGTTTCATGCTCAAACACCGTCCACATGGGCCTTTAAATGCACTATCAACCAATCTCATAGCAACATATTCCGCCATACAATTTATACATAATCACACGTAATCACTGAACGCGTCTCCTCATCCAATTAGCCTGCGCTTCTAATCCTGATGGAGTGGCAACGTGCAGCGCCATCTAGCGACGCAATTTCACTTTATATTTACACACATATTTGTGCAGCTGCGTTCGTTGATTCATTGTAAACAAGCTGCAATTTGCATACCGCTCGGTGAGACGCTGTCTTTAGGCGCAGATATTATTTTAGTTTAATTTCTTGAAGGATGTTGCTTTTGGAACAGTTGTTGTTGTTGTATATTTTAGTATGCTACAACTAAAGGAGACAACGACAAATCAAAAATTTCGAAGTTCTCATATGCTCTCCGCGAAATAAAAAAGACCACAAACCTACAAACCGCACTAAGTACATACTACGCGTACGCCCATACTTGGTTTAACTATGGCATCATATTATGGGGAAATAGCACAGACGCTCCTTCCCTATTTACCATGCAAAAAAAACTAGTAAGGATAATTACTAACATAGAATCAACAGACAGTTGCAAGCCTTACTTTCAAAAATATAACATTCTAACCTTAGTTAGCCTTTATATTTTGGAATTATGCAAACTAGCCCGTAAGTATCCAGGTTCCTATAAGACACGGGGAGATGTACAAACGACTTATACGTTGCGTCATAGAAATAAATTAAATTTGCCCCCATCCAACCTAAAATTGCACTCATGTAGTCCATATTCTATGTCAATAAAAATTTATAATAAATTACCAGAAGACATTAAAGAACAGAAAAAAAACCAGTATATTTTTATTTAAATTAAAGCAATACCTAATCAGGAAAAGCTACTATACGTTACAAGAATATTTAACAGATAAATTCAACAAAAAAACTGTAAAGAATACCTTTCTTTACAGTTTTTATTGAAGAAAAAAAACATTTAATATACTAAAATAATTAATTATATATAATACATTTATAATAATGAACAAATTTTAATCGAGTACCAATTAAAATAATATCAATATATTTAAAGAAATAGTTAATGAATGAATACTCAACAATTAATATAATATATATAATATAAAGAGATAGCAATTGAATAAATACTCACTCTAATACAATTAATAAAAATAAATGAATAAGAATTATATAAAACTAAATAAATAATAAATAAATAAATGGAAACATGAAGCGCTCTTCCTCTCTCTACTTATTTAAAACTTGCTGTGCCCAACAGGGTCCATAATTGTTTCCAATATTATATTATTATATTTACCACCTGTAACTGTACATTATGGATTGCAATAAACGATTTGATTTGATTTGATTTGACAACAGATAAAGGAGACTCACCAGGAGACATGGCGTAGCATGGATGTTTGTAGGTAAGTAGAAATTATTTTGAGACCTATGAACATACAGCAGTATGTCACTGGAAATTTCTAAAAGAAGGTTTATAACAGGTTGCGTTAAAAAGACTTTTCCATTACCTCACCTATACACGGAATTGCAACGCCATCAGCAGTTTAAAAGGGAGTACCAATAAATTGCGTAGAGCGCAAATCTTTGGTAGTGAGCAACCATTCAAACAGATCAATTTCTATACATCGTTGATGCCGTGATTAAGCAATCGGTAACATACTTGGTTGGTATGGTAATATTAGGACACCTCATGATCGTGAACGGGCGCCGTTTGTTGTGACTAGTCACATCTGCTTTTTCTTGCATAAAGACACAACAAGAATAATGTACCAAAGATTTTGTCATAGAATCTTGCTTTAAAAGAGTGTCCTTGCCCGTTCTTCTATATACAAATCTACGTTTTAGAATGGGCTATTTGCTTTAACTTTCTCGACTAACCGACCGACTATCTAATTTTGACTATTCTTTATAGACTTACTAACCATATACAGACAGAATACGGTTTAAATGAAATATATGCTTTGAGTTTGATTTTTTTTTTTTTTTATCTTTTGAAAGCTCCCTTTAGCAACCGTCGCAGTCATCTTCGTACTCCCACCCAATGGTAAGCGTTGATGCTGATAATGACGGTGTAGACACGGTTGGAAATATATGCAGGTAAGAGTATATTATTCCATTTGGTACAGGTCACAGAATAGTACCAACCCATATCCTTCCGTGGGTGTCGTAAGAGGCGACTAAGGGAACTCTCACCAGGGAAGCGGGCAGCACTTCCCCTGTGGAATAACAAATTACTCCGATCCCCAATCCACCTGCTATGCGTGGGGATTATGGCAATGCCCTTCAATGGAATGGAAGCCTTGCGGAAGGGCTTTGTCCAGCAGTGGACTTATATAGGCTGTGAAGAAGAAGAAGGTGAGCTCATCTGCCTGGATTTTTGCATTTTCCTAACTACGTTGGAATACTTCATAGAACGTTTGGTCGTCCAGGGCAGAGTGGAAGGTAACAGACCTTCTGGAAGGTCACCGATGAGGTGGACCGAGCAAATCAAGCCACTGCCGAGTGGGGGGACCTGTTAATAAATGCTCCAGACTGTCATCCAACAGGGATGGAAGGAGAGAGATCGTGCGGTGTGTGACATCAGCGTCTCGAATTCCAGTCATAGTGACCACGACCGTTCTGTCAAGAGCGAAACGAAGAAAAAGAACTGTGTTGGGGTCAACTTCAAATCCAATCGAATAAAGCTAAATACCAGTATTTTATACATGTCTACTATTTTAGAAGCAATTTTTTCTAACTGGACAGACAGCTGTACTGCTATGAAATGTGTTGCTTTACTTCATTTCGCTCCGAAAGCAATATAGGAAATAGTAATTTAGGAAATAGTGAACTGTGGGCTTGGTGGATACCCTTCGGCGGACTTTCGGACTTTAAACAACGGTTAGAGATGTATGAATGGCAGCCGAAACCAAAGGCTTAAACGAATAGCTGCTTGCATTTCGAGACGATCTTTAACTTAGCCCCGACAGCAAAAAGCTGTTGTAAGAATAGCGGTTATTGATATACTTAAGGTCCACAAATTTAAGGTCACTCAGCGGATATGGAACGGGCTGTGCTTGGAGTCTCTCTGAGGGATGAGATCCGCAACGAGGTGATCAGACAGAGAACCAAAGTTGTCGACATAGCTCACAGAATTAGCAAACTGAAGTGGCAATGGGTCAGCCATATTAGCCGTAGAACCGATGATTGGAGTAGACGTATTCTAGAGTGGAGACCATGAATCGGCATACGTAAGGTGGAACGCCCTCAAGCAGGTGGAGCGACGATCTTCGTAGGATAGATGTTAGTAAGAGTATGAGAGTTGCCGAGATTCGACTTGAATGGTGTGAAATTTGAGAGGCCTATATCCAGCAGTGGACTGCTACAGGCTGATGATGATTATGGTGATGATGGACAGCTTTTAGAGAATTCAATATCATCATCAAACTTTTTGTGGTCCCACTGCTGAGCACAGGTCTCCTCTCATACAGAAAAGGATTGAGCGTAATCACCCTTGCTCAATGCGGGTTGGCGATTTCAGACTTAAAGTCCTGACCTGAAATCGAACCCGCGCACTCATACATGACAGGCTCGTGTTTTAACCACTAGGCCACCACGACTTTTAGAGAATTACGATAACATATAGGTACTTTGATTGATTGTCGACGTGGTACGGAAACATATCGAGTGTTTCTAAATAGTTATTCTAAGACAACCAGGGAAACACAGACAGGGTGTGTAGGTAAGGGTCAATTTAAACGTACCACAACCACACTACAGCCACAACCACACCACAACGACGCCACGTGGTCGGGCATATATTTTGTATTGAAAATGAATATTACAATTCACCCGTACCACATTTTGCCGTTGTTATCGACCACCTGTGTAATACGACTACATCGCAACCACATCGCGACGGCAACGCCACCACCGGCGGCGGCACCGCGGCCATACCGCCACGACATGACGTCATCAACAGTGCGCGCCCTGCACATGACCACGTGGTTACCACAGCGACAACGCAACCACATCGACATTTTGTCGCTACCACAACGCAACTCCAAAAAGCCGCTACGACACTATTCACACGTAACAGCTTGACCACATTTTGTCACTGCGACGTGGTGGGGTTGTGGTACGTGTAAATTGATGCTAATTTACATATTCCGTTTATCTTAAATACTAAGTTAATTTACTCTTACAGCTAAATCTTTCTCTCCATTATATATCGCCCCGCCTGTATTGGCAGCCTCGTTGACAATAGGGATGTATCCAAGGTATGAAAATCAAAAAAATAATTAGTCCGTCCTAAAGATAACAAAAAAATTAAGACCCGTATTTTTTATTTTGACGAAATTACCAAAAACTACTGAGATATAGCGTATTAAAGTTACGGAGTGGGGGCTAATTACGTCACGCCGTGGCATAATTTGTACCACGGCGTGACATCATACGACTTTTCAAATCAATATATCTTCCTAACTTCCTAAGTATTTGAAAGAAAGAAAAAATAAAAAATACGTGTTCAATATTTTTTATAAATTTATCTGATGGATATTAAATTATTTTTTAGGATACAACCCAATTGCCTTGTGAATGTAGTTTAGATTCATAAACAGATACAACTCGTGATTTGCCAGAGAGTAATGGGTCGAAGTATTCTGGGTCTTAAACTTGTGGACTGGGCTAAGAATAAAACGTCCCATCGCCAAACTAACTGACGTCACTGAGAAAATCTGCCACGCATAGAATTGGGCTGGACACATCTGCCGCGTGTTAGACCATCAATGGGCCAAAACTTACGGTCCAGTGGGTCTCGCTTAGTGGCATACAACATCGTGGTAGGCTTTAACTCGTCCTTAGCAGGTTTAGACACAGAGAAGTAGACAGTCGTGAGGCCTTGCAAAGTGTGGGACAATATTGGGTAATAATAAAATCCTAGTTTAAGGCGTTTCCAGGGGGAAAACACACAGCAGGCCGTTTTTATGTAGTTTTTCGGAGCTATCTACTCTTTATCCAAAAGAAATATCAACTTATTAAAAATACATAAATTTTCTCCATAATCTTGGCTCCAAAATTGTAGATTTTTTTTTTTACTAAGCATTATGTTTAAATAATTCCTTCACAACGAAACCTCTGACAAGAGAAATAATTATCAAAAACGTACATCTCCTCGAAAAGTAAGCATTATTTAGATTGCGTTCTTACACTAATGGATAGGCAATTTCATTACGAACATTATTGTAGAAATATTTTTTTAAAACGACCAAAACAAAAATTTTATTCATCAATCTGAGCGTATTCCCCATCATTTCTCTTGCCCGAGCTATTGAGATTCAGTATGCCACAAGCTCTCGAAGGGGGAACCCGTGTCGTTCGTCATCGCGCGGTCCGCTAGCATAGCGGGCGGCGCGTGAGCGAGAAAGCATCTGCTTGCTCGCTCACCGCATGTCGCATAGAGTATAATACTATCATAAAGTGTCTCTGTTATTGATGTTCATTTTGGTGTTCTTTTTTTTAACCGATTTCAAAAGGGACGAGGTTATATGTTTTTTATGTTTGTTTACGGATAACTTTACTATAATATAAATAATAGGGTATTTGACTAAAAAAACGAATTAGTCCGTCATTCAGATCATAGAAAAATATTGGATAGGTGTATTATATACGTTTTACATTTCGTATATTTTGTTTCATCAAATCAATAAAAATTGACAAATATAATAGGCATCAAAGATCAGGAGTGTTAGCTGGTGACGTCACTGGCCGCTAAAAAGTGTAGCGTGCAGTGACGTCACACGAGTTTTCAAAGCACTGTGTCGTCTTCATTTTTTGTTTATATGAAAAAGGAAAAAAATATGTGTCTAGTATTTTTTGAGTAGGCCCCCGACAAGGTGGACCGACGACCTGGTGCAGGTCGCGGGAAACCGCTGGATGCGGGAGGCGCAGGACCGGTCGTCGTGGAGAACCTTGGGGGAGGCTTATATTCAGCAGTGGACGTCTTTCGGCTGAAATGATGATGATGATGATGAGTATTTGTTGGAAATCTGACTGACGGACTAATTAGGTTTTTTTAGTCAAATACCCTATTGCATAAGTTGATAAAAAATGCTATGCAATAGCTTTACCGCGGCAGTTCCCGAGTGCCACAAGTTTTTTTTTTTTTTAATTAGAAAGATTATATCTTCAAGGTAGTCTCATGTTAAGGAAATTAGGGTCTGATGATGGAAGACTAAGGAAACCTAGGAGAAATTAAAAAAATCATAGGGGCGCCTAGGGCATTTCTAAGTTTTTTTCATTAAGTGTTTTAACGCAATACAATTTAGTAAAGTTCGGAGTTGATGATGGAGCCGGGAGACAGCCGAGGGATCTCCTTAACGATTCACATCAGCTGCCTCGTGTTGGTGCTTAATAAATTTATATTGATAAGAACTTTACACCTAAATGAGTTGTGATTGTCATTAAAGCTCTGATGATGAAGACAAAGGCCAGTTAAGGGAACTCCTGGAAGGTTTACAATAGTTACCTTGTATTTGGACTTAATTCATTTATATTGATGAAAACTTTACACCCATATAGGTTTAAATGA
Organism: Sesamia nonagrioides; assembly: GCA_017933935.1. Taxonomy (NCBI): domain Eukaryota; kingdom Metazoa; phylum Arthropoda; class Insecta; order Lepidoptera; family Noctuidae; genus Sesamia; species Sesamia nonagrioides. The sequence goes on from JADWQK010001630.1 coordinate 61,693, forward strand.
AAGTCTGCAATAGATCTGATGATGAAGACCATAGACAGTCGAGGGAATTCCTCAACAATTTACAATACTGTACTTTAACATAGTACAAACACTACCTACTCGTCATGCTTATGCAAAAATCAATTAAAATCAAGAGACTGAATTTAAGTTGTGTTATTTCATTGTGTTATTTCTAGAAATGCTCATACTTTCATTGTGGTCTTATAGGAATTAAAGCAAACGAAATACGTCGTTTGCTTGCACGCCTTTTCCAAATATGCTGCCGTAAGCGTCCAGTCTGACCGGATATTGTATTAGTCAGATGTTTATTATTTTTCTGCAAAAGGAAGCTTTGTGTAAATAATATTATAGTATATGTATTTGTTTTTTTATACGATAGTTTTATTTTTTACAATTTACGTATTTGTTTTATTAAACGAGAATAATAATATAATTTCAGTCTTGCCTGAGCCCAAAAAAACATCAAATCTTTTTTTTATGTAGGTTTCCTGTCTGCAGAAATTTATTTGACCCTGATTACGTTTTCCCTTAAAATAATAAATAATGATAAATTAACCTTTATTATATTATTTTTCTATCCCTTTGACCATCTGACTTAGCTAACTTTCAATCTACAAAACTAACTTCCAACCCTGAAGTTACAGTCATAACATATTTAGTTGTAAAGGTCTAATCAATACAAATTAAGTAAGCCCAAACACATGACAGTTGCTTCCGATGTGGATTCCCTTGATTCTCTGTCATCTCCATCATCAGGTCAGGCCCAAATCCTCACAGTTTTATAGTATCATCCGATATAAATACGAGTATCAAGTTTTTACCCGAAGCGTGCCTACAATTTTCGATAATTGGCCTAAATTTCTTAGAATTTCCATTATCGACACTGACGTGGTAACAATGTGATTACATAGGCAGCATACTCTTTCATATAAAAAAAGAATGGTCAAAATCGGTTCATTAACGATAAAGTTATCAGCGAGCACACATAAATCGAATTGAGAACCACACTTTTGGGAAGTCGGTTAAAAAATATAATACGCAAAATTTTTATTATGAAGTATCGTCAACATTTGTTTCAGTCTATAATAACCAAAAGTATTTGGGCGCACCAATAAACAAAAATAAAAGTGCGATGTCTGTTACTTCTCTGGTCTATGAATTTAACTTGTATTTGTCAGTACTTCGTCCGCCAGACGGCGCTAGTAATATTTTGCGAAGTATTGTAGAGGTGGGGCGCGGTGAAGAGGGAGCAAATGCTCAAGGTCATTTGGTGAGGGTACGACCTTAACCTCTATCATGTATTAAACGCACCTGTATTTTGTGAGTTACAGAGTTAGTAGCTTGACGTTGTAAGAGATGACATGCGTGCCAACAATCTCACACCACAGGATGCTAAAAATCGCGCGAAATGGGGGAAATTGAGCAAGAAAGCGGACCCCGGGCTCCAACGCGAAAGCTGCGGATGCAACCGGGATAAACGCTAAAATGATGATGATGTATTTTATGAGTTATTTTTGAATTGTATGTTTTAGGTGACGAGCCTGTTACCAATATGCTTAGTCATTTCCTATTATGTTGAAGACTGTTTCCAGACTAACTAAATACACCGAAATGCCTACCTGAATGAGCTGGCGTATTACCTAGCCTGTATATGGATACAGGCTAGGTAATACGCCAGCTCTGTGTAAAATCTGAACTGACCTCTGACTACCACTAATAAAACTGGTAATCTGATTTTCAGGCTTATTGCCTACTAGTAACTACTGTCAAAATCTAGGTTTGACAGCAGGGACCAACTGCTTAGCGTGCACACGTTTTTCATTCGACGTCTAATATTGGCGGAATCGTCTTAATCGACATCATTGCCATATAGAAAAATAGAACAGACTGTCAAAGTTTGACGTTTGATAGACAAGACCAACCGAGGCACGGAAAGGTCATGGTTGCTGAATAGCTCCTCTAGGAGGAACGCCACCATAGTGGCCGCGTTCTTCCGCCGATAACCGAAAGGCGTGGCGAACGCACTTGCTTTCAAACTGGCAGGCTAGCGAGTCATGGGCACGATCTTTTAACGGTCACAAAAATATAATTAGTTTTAAAAATTTAAAGTAACCCATGGGAGGATTTTGGCCTCAAAATTCAAAATTAATAAAGTTAGGGAGTATACCAGTGAATTGTGTCGACGCGCACCTCTTCGTGATCTGGTCTAGTGGTCTACGAACTCCGCATCTAAAGGTTGGAGGTAAGTGGTTTGCCGCATTTTGCACTTTAATCAGAGGAAGGATAGATCAGAGGATATTTACTGATAATATCTAATATATTGCTATCCTAAATACAGTCCACTTGAATCCCTCACGAGCGACATAACTGTTTAGAGCCGAAAGTTGAAAATTTAATAGAGTGTTTTTGACGCTCTAGCATAAAGTAGAGCTAGTATAGATGTTGGATGCGTACCACACTTAGAGGTTAAATATAAGGAATCAACAAATAGTCGTTTAAAAATATTTAAATTTTCTGAGGAAAATCCCTAAAAACTGTCGACAATATTACCTATCGTTAAAATATGCTTTTAAAGCATGTTCGTTTATTGTATTTCACCTCACCAGAGCTAAATAAGTAAACATGCCATCATTTATATTCCATACAATCTTAGTTAGGACACGTCTTACCAAAGCAGGCTTGGCCTAAAAACAGCTTGCTTGTGGCAAATAACTCAATTAGTTCAGGCTTGTAGTGGTTTATTCCTGTACATAATTCCTTAGCAAATCTTTCGCTTTTTATTCGTTTTCGAGGTAATTGAATGCGATGGGATGGTTCAGAAGTATTTTTTTCGATGCAATTCATACGCTGGATGTTTTCAGTTGCTGATGCCACTTTTAGACTTGAGAAAATGAAAATACTTATCACCAGAGAGAATGAAATAAAATATATTTATTTAACACAGAGATAACATATTAACACCTGTTATTGTTAAAACGAGTTAATACTTCAATGTACTAATAGATACGTTCTTAATCTAACTTTAGAATAATCTTACAAACTATCGGTCCCAACTTTAATTAGTTACAGTGATTACAAAGTTATTGTTAAAGATCCTTTGTACGTAGGTACACAAGCATTATATAATGACACCCGGCTGGGTGATAAGTGAAACATTGAGACTAGTTTTAAACGAACTACTAATCAAAACCTATGTTTATCGATTTTATTTACTTTGAGGAAACTTGCCGGAGGCAGGCCGTGGTGGATGTAAGCACGACCTCTTCGTCTCTTGGAAAGCACATTGTGCAGCTATCTATCAGCCAAATCAATATTGCCACGAAATATTTTAATATTAGTTATCTTAGAGACCGATAGATGGCACTGTTTATTTTTATTGTGAAATTAGAAGTCGGTGTCAAGATTTACCGCCAATAGTATATAGTTTGGAAAATAAGGCCTTGTTGTTTTCTCTAGCGACACCCTAAGCCGAGGTTAGGGTGGTTTAGTTTTAGTAGCCCTGGCTGGAGGCCTTAAATTTACTTAAGGCAGCCACAGGATAGTCCGGTTAAGTAGTCATGACCTCTCAGGGTCAACTACGAGATGCCATATTAAAAAATAAAACAAACATTAAGTAAATTTTATGAATTCATAAATGGTAGAATAAAAATTCGATTTAGTACCCTATGTTTTATTTTTGATATCAGAGCTTGAGAATGAGACGTTACGACCCGTAGTTTCATGTGACCCTCACTAAGCCCGAGGATTCGCATGACTTACATCATCAGCACTAGGCATGGGTGTTTTTGGTTTTGAACGCAAACTGATCTTTATCCGATTTCAAATTTCAAAATCCTCTTTTAGAAATCGGATTTCCGTAGCGCCAAGCCTCGCCAATTTGCTTGCGTACTTAGATTTCGTTGAAATAAGATAAAGATTGCGCGATTTTCTTTCATGCTTTGATCTGGGCTTAGGGCCATCAGAAAAAATATTTAAGATTACGGGTAAACTTTTCTGGCGCAGAACAAAAATCGTCATTTTTACAATAATTTCTTAGTATATTTTATTTTTATTTTTCAAACTTTATCAGATGATATCAGCAGTTCATTCTACCAGCTCGCAACGTGATCGAGTAGCACCCCTAAACTCTCAGGAAGCATGAGGTTTAACACACATTATACCGTTGGTCCCGGCAGTCATTAATACCTTTGACATCCGTTACGGGTACTCGGAACTCGATAGTCTATCAACCAGTCATGCCAAGCAAAGGTCAGATAAGAAGTCGCTCCATGTAACAGACTTGTATTCAGCTTCCTCAGGTTGGACCTAAAGCCGACCTCCACTTACCACCACAGACGATGATGTGACGAAACTTTATTGACCACACTGGCTCACTTACCACCACAGATGATTATGTGACGAAACTTTAATGACCACACTGGCTCACTTACCACCACAGGTGATGATGTGACGAACCATTATACCAGCATATCTAATCAGCACCCTAATTTCGTAACACACTATTATTATCTATTGCAATCACTTAGAAACTTATTACTAATCCATAGGTACTTATGTTCTAAAAATGTGTATCCTCAACAAAGTAAATACCGCAATAAATGTTGTTGTACTGTCAAAATAGGTTTCATTTTAATAGCGTTACGCAATTAACCTACCGAATATAAATCTATATCTATGTATGTTATAAGTGTGTATGTACATTATTTGTTTATTTACATTGGGTAAGCTCTGCTGATAAAAAACATAACGGGACTGGGCTGGCCACGTCTGCCGTATGCCAAAAGCTGTATGGTCACATTTGGGCTGGTGCTGCCAAGTGTCACCTGGCCACTTTGGATTCAGTGGAGAGACGTGCAAAGAGGCTGATTGGTGACCCTGATCTAACTCGAGTTGGTCTCCAAAGCCTAGAGCACAGGCGTAGAGTACCCAGCCTTTCGGTGTTCTATAGGATGCATTTCGGGGAGTGTGCGAGGGAATTGCATGATTTAATTCCCCCATCTCCGTTCCACCAGCGGACGACCCGTCGTACGGCTGGTTTCCACCCTTACGTTGTTAACACCACTACAATCCGGACGAAGCGTTTCGCCTCCTCCTTTATACCGCGTACATCGAGGGACTGGAACAATTTGCCAGCGGCGGTGTTTCCGTCGGACTACAATTTGAGTGTCTTCAAGGCTAGAGTGAATAGGCTCTTAATAAACTAGTGCGCTTTACCATCAACGATTGTGTCACTGCTTACCATCAGGCAGGATTGCGGTGAAGCGCTAGTTTATAATACGTAAAAAAAAAAAATGGTAAAATAGCCATCACATGGAGTCCTGGCACAGCTAGAAGGCATCGCTGCAGATTTCGTAAAAGATAGCTAGACGTGCTAAACCAAACAAACGACCAGTATTCTACTTTGGCCCTGGATTGAAAGAATTAGAAGGTATGGAGGGAGACCTTTGCCCAACAGTAGGATGATGCAAGCAGTAACTATAATCTATGCAAGTAGTTACCCATCCGATTTCACTGATAGAAAGCAAGACTATTGCCGAATGTCAGAGGATATGCTTTAAGTATTATAGTTAAGTAAGTTTATAATTATTTCTCGGTGGTAGGCCATAACATCGGCTGCCGGCAGAAGTTACCACCCACCAGACAAAGCCGTGCCGCCATGTTCCAGCATGATGTCAGGTAAAGCCGTACGGAGCACGGGTCTGAACAGTTGCGTTGCGATGTGTGCCGGGTACGATGCGCCAAATGTTGTTGTGTCGGGAGTTTGGTCTTCAAGGGTCTCCAGATCAATCTCCCTCTGGCGCAACATCGTTAGTAGTATTGTTGGATTTAACATTGCATTCCCTCGCTCAACTGACGTCTCCCTTCCTATTCACTCAGTTTTCACTTTACTATTCACTCAGTGAATAGGGTCCTATGAAACTAGCACGCTTTTACATCAACGAATACATTACCTACTGCTTACCGCACGTTTGCAGCCAAGCACTAGTTTATAATTATAAAAAAAAATCTAAATAATAAACTTCTTGTGGAGGAAGTCACAAAATATTGTACTGTATCCTATATATACATACATATGTATATTAACCTATACTATAAGACCGCGTGTATGCACTATTCTCTCCAAACTCCATACCAAAAACGCACCTCACTTGATATTAGGATTGGCTTGCTTATAAAGTAGTATTATAAATATGAATTTTGGTAATAGTATGTATGTATGACTTATTTAAGTATTTGTTTAACTCGAGTTAAACAAATACTTAAATAAGTTAATAGTCTAGTTTTTTTGTCCTTGTTTTCTTTTCAACCAAAGCACCTGCCATCTAATCTCTTCACCATCCATGACTGACTGGTAGAGAACGCCTAAGGCATTAACTCCGCCTTTGTACATACCTTTGTGCGAAAGTAAGAAAACATAAGTAAAGGTGTACATTTTGTTTTCTGATAGGTACATAATATCGATTTAATCTCAAAAAAATCCTGCAGTTATCCAGAGTTCACTATTTTTATCTCTCACTATCGTAGATACCTAAAATAATAATAAAAAATACAATATCTAAAACAATTTAATAATTATAGAAAAATAGGTGTCTGTAGCATAGAATAAATAAAAATCGTTTATACGAGTACAGTTTTAAAATAATCTTTTTATCACGTCACGCGTCATTGTACAGTGAAAGCCGCTTTCAACTTCATTAGCTCAATTAATCAATTAATTAATTTAATTACCAAACTTCCCATCAACTATCACGACATTGATCAAACAATTGCCGGATATCGACCTTTGTTTACATAACATAACCTCACTTTCCTAAAAACAAAACATCAATCTAAACACATAGCTACTTACCGTGTAACATCCAAAACAAACGCACGGGAACAAAAAGTAAGTCAGCCGATTACGTGCTACATGTGTCCGTGACGTCACCGCCACGCGTGGCGCGTGCGTGGCGGCTGTGGAGTCACGCGGTACTGACAACGGTCTAGCGAACGCGCCCTGTATTGAACTAGCATCTCGTGTCGAATGTCGAATATTCGGTTTTCGTCGTTTTAGTGTTAAGATTTTAGTTTTTGTAATGCTTTTGAAAGGACTTTAAATGCAATGTTTATAAATGTAGGACTTTTCTTACTGTGTCTGCCGTTTCTCACTGAGTTTTGTGTACGGAAAATTGTGAAACTTGTTGGAGTGTGGTGACTTGTTTTGAGCCTGTAAAGCGTTCGTTTTCTATTAAATATAAAGTAGTGTAGTTATCCTAACAGTAAAATACTGGTATAAATTATAAATTTTCATGACGACCGATTATAACATGACGACCACCGTTCTTCTAAGAGACCGTAGCTATAACTGATTTTATTAGCCGTTTTGTTGATCGCTTTGCGTTTGAACTAAATGGTGGCCTTACAACTAACGGCCTGAGTGATAATCAATAAGTTTTAGTTAAAGTTGGTTCTATAACCAACCTCGTGCGAGTTGAATTGCTCGCAATAATCAAGCCAAGATACCCTGACCAAATGGATTAGATTAGAACCGTGATGTAGAGCGTGCGAGCAGAGAGAGCGAAGTAAGGCGAGCACTACTTAAGCGGAGCGCGTCAGGGAGCGAGAAACCCAGCGCCCTCATGCCTCTAGCCGCCGCAGGAGACGCCCTGGTCGGGAGACAACATCGATCTCCCAGCCACCGTAGCCACGGGCTTGCGGACGGCGAGCAGTGGGCAGCTCGGTAAGGACCAGGCCCGAGTTGACGGCGCGTTTTGTTTCACGCGCGCCAAAAGAGATGTCAGCACATCGTGACGGGGTCCACGAAGACCGATGCCTCCTGGGGCAGAGTTGCGGATTGGTTAAAAGAGAAACCGTGGCCCTGGCGCACAGGCAAGTGAAGAAACACGAGTGGGTTTTAGTCAGTAAAAGTCTGACACGCCCGTCCGCTCCGCCCAGAACGGTAGAGGTCATTTCATGATTTCCTACCCAGAACAAAAAAAGGGCAAGCACTACTTCCAAAGTCAGGTGGCTGACTAAACGGCCATGGGCGTACCCAGGTAGGGGCAGGTATAGGCAGCTGCGGGCTGCCACGTCCCCTGGAAATCTCGCAGAATATGTATGAACTACAATAGTTACTAAAAAAGTATAAAAGAGGACTTATTTCTAACTATTAAATAAACCACGCAGTGGCTTTGTTAATAGTTATAAAATAAGCCACTAACAAAATTGACGGTGTGATTGCCAAAAAACCGCGAGCGACTATAGCGCAAAAAGATTACCCACTCTAAAAATTCGACTTGCCCCAAAAAGGCCTTTTTTTTGTTGGGATGGGAAATCATTAAATGACTTCTCCCGCTCTGAGTGCAGCGAAAGGGCGTGTCAGAATTTAACTGACTAAAACCCATCCTTCACATGCCTGTGCGACGGCCAGGGCCTCGGTTTCTTATTTAACCCCAACCCTGACCCAGGAGGCATCGGCACACACGAAGACCGATGCCTCCCCCCTCTAAGCCTGACTTGCCTTCCCCTAGGCCTAACTTGCTGTTAAATCACTCTATCTATTAAAAAAAACTCTTTCAAAATCAGTTGCGTAGTTTTATAGTTTTAATCATACAAGTGCCATAGACTTAAAAAAAATCCCCCTAAAAAATAAATATTATTTCACAAAAGGAGGTAACTTACATGGCAATACATGCGCGGGCGATGGGGGCAGGGCACGCGGTCAAACAAAATGCCGCCAGTATTGCACATTCATTCATACAAGGTGCCTTCCAATAATACAGTCGAAAATGGGATTGTCACTTTTTTAAAACTTACCCAATATTGGGGAAGTTGGAGTTAATTCGCGGAAAAAAATGATTATTTCAAAATTCATTAGAATTGTTATTATGATGATTATGTAAAGTTTCAAATTTATTTGGTCATGTGATTACCTAACCCTTATTATTCTTATCGGTCGGACCTGGTTTTCTTTAATATTGTATAAGCATTTGATTAGAATGTCTGCTTTTGTCAGATATTGAAACTGGTTGGTATGTAATTATATTAATCATCAAACCATTTAGGCAATTATTCTGATTTTGCTATTTTGAGGAATTTTGCCACCCTATTTAAAATTAAATAAATATCGACTCTATTTCAATGACAATTTAGTTGGTTTCTGAGTAACTTGCACTGTTGAAGTAGTCACAAAAATATTTGAAGATCTTTATGTACTAATGGTATTGTAGTAGTACCTACAAACGCCACAAAAATAAACAACGCGTCATAGTGACGTCACACAAATTCTACATCTCGCAATCAGAGTTTACCGTGCAATTAGCATACATGCAACTTCCCAATTTCAATCATTGGGCAAGTGCCCACCAGACTTAACAGCCGTCTGGTCGGAGGATCCTCCCTTTTCTATGGAGGATGAGTGAACTTTACTCATGACTCCACAGTATTTTACTACTAATTTGTATTGGTATACATTTTATGCGAATATGTTACAATGCCACTTGTATAATAGATCATCTGAATCCAATCAACTAGGTACATAAATTAAATACATATGAAAACCTACTTAGCTCCTAATCTGTTGCAATAAACTTTTTTCTTTAGAATCAATAGAGGGCGATCCCTGAAGCGCGCTGGGGCAGAACGAATTAGATGCATTGACTTCCGCGTGCGACGTCGTAACAGATTAGATATTTAATCGTGTCACCGCATTTGTATTTAAAAGAAGATTAGCTGTCGTCACAGCTTTAAATAAGATAGAATATCGTATTGCACTTAATGACGCGACTACCTCCGTGGCGTACCGGTAGAGAACGCGGCGGCTGCCCAAAAACGCGCAGGTTCGATCCCCGCGCAGTGCAAGTATTTGTATCCATGAATATGAACATTTGCGCTGGTCTGGTCGTGCCTCGGAAACCACGTTAAGCCGTTGGTCCCGGTTGCCATACGAACATCTAATGGCAGTCGTTACGGATTGTTGAAACCCTCAAAAGTCCAACAATTGGTTTAACTGCAATGCTTCGATATCGCCTTCAGGTTGTAGAAGTCAGACGGCAGTCTTCTTCCTTCTTCCTCAGCCTATAGATGTCCACTGCTGGACAAAGGCCTCCCCCAAGGCTTTCCACGATGACCGGTCTTGTGCTGCCCGCATCCATCAGCTTCCCGCGACCTTCACCAGGTCATCGGTCCACCTTGTTGGGGGTCTCCCTACGCTGCGTCTTCCAGTACGTGGCCGCCACTCCAGAACCTTACTGCCCCATCGGCCATCGGTTCTACGAGCAATGTGCCCTGCCCACTGCCACTTAAGTTTAGCGACTCGCAGAGCTATGTCGGTGACTTTGATTCTTCTGCGGATCTCCTCATTTCTGATTCGATCACGCAGAGAAACTCCTAGCATAGCTCTTTCCATTGCCCTTTGTGTGACTCTGAGCCTTCGTATGAGGCCCATTGTGAGCGACCACGTTTCAGTTCCGTAAGTCATCACTGGCAACACACACTGGTCAAAGACGGCAGTCACTTCATGGAAAATATCGAAGTTTAGCCAAAATCAGCAGTTAGACTGGTAAAGCGGACCACCACAGACTTCAAAGCTAAAAAAGCTTCGAATGCGACTGGGATTAACGCTGAGATGATGATGATGCTCGAGCTGCACTAAATAAATACATAATTTTACTATTAACACCCCGCGGTTTATCCAATCGTATGAGAATATCCATCAAAGGTATCCATCCTATGTTTGTATCAAGGTATCTTGGTTATATTTACAAAGTATACATGTATACATGTGTTTATACTTGAAATAGTAACAAACACCATACATATATCCTCACAAACTTTCGCATTTATATTATTAGTAGGATTGGAAACGAGGCAAGAGGAGAGAAAATAAGAACAAATGTAATTTATATTCCTGCACACATATTTTGTTGGTCACAAAAATGTCACCTCATTGAAAGTCAAACAGGTACAGTCTCAGTGAATTCCGTACGTTGTTGACACCACTACGACCCAGACGAAGCGTTTTGTCTTTTATACCTCGTACATCGAGGGACTAACACAATTTACCAGCGGCAGTGTTTCCGTCGGACTACAATTTAAGTGTCTTCAAATCCAGAGTGAATAGTGCCCTTTGTAAAATATTTTTATTTATGTTCTGTAATCTATATGGTGTACATAATAAAGAGTATTCTTTTCTATTCTTAATAAACTAGCGCGCTTTACCATCAACGATTGCATCACTGCTTACCATCAGGTGGGATTGTCATCTAGCACTAGTTTATAATTATAAAAAAGAGTAACCGAAATTGCACACTGAAGTGGCAGTATGCTGGCCATGTTTGTCGGCGTACCGATGGCCCGTGACACAGACCAGTCTTATACTACTGTCGCAGACTGTAATGGATCAACGTGCTTCATCAAGCACGAAAGGTTCTTATTATGTCAAGTCACCCATCACCCATCTACGAAACGACCGCAGCAAGCGTGGCTTAACCGTTTACATATGTATTAAATAGCCGGATCCACACCAGACGATCCAAAATGGAACGGCGATCCTGCGATCCGCGATTTAAGATCGTGATGCGTGGAGCGTGGATCGCTCTAGGTCGATCCAACAGCAATCTTTTGCGATCCTGACTGGCTGCTCACACGCGCTCCTGCCGATCCATACCCAATCAGTTGAATTTTGTACCAAAAATTACAAAAACGAAAAAGACAGTATTGGGTTAAACAAAAACTCGACAAAGACTTCATTGTTTTAGTTCTGTTCTTGCAATATTGTTCATTTGCCGTCTAATTTCCCGCCAGGCATCTTCTCTTGCACGTCTATTTGTGTAATTGGTATAATTAGGATCCCATAAACATTCCCAGCTCGCTGGGCAGAATTCGGGAAGCTACGCTACCCCTTCTCGTCGTACAAGATACCACAGTGCCTCAAATTAAGTGGCTGTGGGCAGGGCACATTGCTCGTAGAAGTAAGGGCAGTAAGGTTCTGGAGTGGCGGCCACGTACTGAAAGACGCAGCGTAGGGAGGCCCCCACAAGGTGGACCGATGACCTGGTGAAGGTCACGGGAAGCCGATGGATGCGGGCAGCACAAGACCGGTCATCGTGGAAAGCCTTGCGGGAGGCCTTTGACTAGCAGTGGATATCTATAGGTTGAAGGAGAAGAAGAAGAAACATTTATCCTCCTTATATAGGGAAACTAGCTGCTGCCCGCCGTGTTGATATGAAATAAGCGCCTGTTAAAATAATGGGAGCAATATGTACGTCTGCGTTTGCCCCCGTTTTCACCCAACATTTTTTGTTACTGCTCTGCTCTATTGGTGATAGCCCGGGATGTTATATAGCCTATGTCCTTTCTCAGGCTTTAGACTATCTGTGTACCAAATTTCATTACAATTGGTTCAGTAGTTTTAGCGGGAAAACCGGACAGACAGACAGAGATACTTTAGCATTTATAATATAAGTATGGATTAAGCGGACACATTGTGAATTATCCATAGCGGCGAATCACGCGGTTCAGAATCACAACCGTCCAAACCGCGTGCGCCAAGCGACTGAGGCCCCTTTGTGCAAGCTATACAACCGCAGTTCCACCTTACCTACACTAAAAGGGAGAATAAAAGGACTAATACAATTAAACCCTTTTAACCACACGAATTCGCACTAAAAACCGTTTTTCAAACATATTAAAAACTTACTCCATTACAAACTACCCACAAAGACTATAAAGCGATCCCACAAAGTGTCCACATGAAATTTTGAAGTACAATTATAATTCTGTCTCCAAGCAGACTATTATGTTCCACTAAAGTGCCTAGTCACGTGGTCTCGATAAATTACAATAAAAATTACCCGCAAAACGTGAAGATAGTCGCAACCGAAGTGGGGAGAAAATGTTTTGGTGAGGGTGGATGCTGGGTGCAAGAGTTCCGTACTGTTTTTGTGAGACTTTTCTGTGTTTTTGTTGTGTTTAGCTGGGAGATTACGGGTTTCAAATACAGCAGTTCGATTCTGCAACCAACTCACGGTTGAAGAAAACTTTGGTAAAGTGAAATATCACTACAAGTAATGCTAGGTTTACTACTATTAACAGGTCACTCCATACTCATTTCACATAACTTTTCACTGTAATGTTTTATCTGAAACGATTGGAAGAATGTAGTGAGGTAATTGACGACACGCTATTTACAATCCTCCACAGTTACAATAAAGCATTATGTTCCCGGCCGTTTAGAAAAAGATCTTTAAAGGGTTCTTTTTGGGCCTCGTACGAATGCTCAAAGTCCCACAAAGGGTGATGGAAAGAGCTATGCTCGGAGTTTCTCTGATCGAATCAGAAATGAGGAGATCCCGAGAAGAACCAAAGTCACAGATATAGCTTTTCGAGTCGCTTAAATTATGTACGTGGCAGTGGGCAGGACACATTGCTTGTAGAATCGATGGCCGTGGGGTTTGAGGTTCTAAGTGGCTACTACATACCGGAAGACGCAGCGCAGGGAGGCCCCAAACAAGGTGGACCGATGACCTGGTGAAAGTCGCGGGATACCGTTGGATTCAGGCAGCACAATATCGGTCACCGTAGGTAGACCTTTGGTCAGCTGTGGACCTCTGTAGGCTGAGAAGAAGAATAAGAGATTCTTTTACACAACATCAAAACTCCCATCATCATCATCATCTCAGCGTTAATTCCAGTCGCATCCGAAGCTTTTTCAGCATTGGAGTCTGGGGTCCGCTTTACCAGTCTAACTGCTGATATGGCTAAACTTCGAGATTAAACATAACATCAAAACTAACTATTCATTAATCATAACACTGGGTAAAATATTAATTTACTTAACTAACAGATAAATATATTAATAGGTGACTAAAAATGTTTACAATATTTTTTCCGTATGGGAAATCATCAAATGATGTGTCAGAATTTTACTAACTAAAGCCCACCCGTGTTCCTTCACTTGCCTGTACGCCAGGACCACGGTTAGTATCTCTTTAGAATAACCCGCTGTTGGCAAGATATTTACAGACTTCTTATATATTTGAATTCACATTCATAACAAAGAAAATACTTTGACTTTGACTTTATAATGTAATACATTTGAACTTAAAATACAAATAACAGATATCTCACACATACATTGCTGTCTCCAAATACACTTTGTACCTCTATCCTATCTTATCCGAGAGCTCTTTCACCAAAGACTTAACAAAGACAAACTTGCGAACGTTTTATAATAAAATTAAATGGTAGCATCTTTTTCTGTCTAATCCAATAAGAAAAGGACATAAATATTAGTTTGTTTTTTTTTTATTATTTACTAGCGGCCGCCAGCGACTTCGTTCGTGTGGAGTTGGTTATGCTCCGCTCCTATTGGTCGCAGCGTGACGTTATATAGCCTACAGCGTTCCTGGATTAATGGGCTATCCAAGGCAAAAAGAATTTTTCAAATCGGTCTAGTAGTTCCTGAGATTAGCGCGTTCAAACAAACAAACAAACTCTTCACCTTTATATATTAGTATAGATAAACTAGTGCTTCACCGCAATTGGACCATCTGATGGTAAGTAGTAATGAAGTCGTTGATGATAAAGCGCGCTAGTTTATTAGGAGCCTATCCACTGTAGTCTTGAAGACACTTAAGACGCTGTGAATAGACAACTTTTAGGTATTTGAGGGGGTGAAGCAGAGGAAGTGGGACACGACTAGCCCCGCCCACTGCGGGGCGCTCCGCGCGAGTACATCGATGCGTGATGCGTCGTGCATCGAGAAATACACGTTCTATTAAATCTATACCAACCATTCTCTATTCCATCTACATTTAGAAGCGTAATTTCACAACCCAATCGCGAAGCATGATTGGCTCTGTTCGTCACAGTCCCGGTTCGCATTAGGCATCCGCGGCGAGCACCAGGTTCGAATCCCACATCCGTTTACTTTACCTTGCGATTTTCGAAAATGTATATTTTTTACATATTTTCATTATTTATTATTACTTTTGTTTTCTTTTTTATTTTTATAATGCGCTTTGTCCGTTCTGCTTAAATTTTTTGTTTTATAAATAGTAATTTCTAGAAATGAAGTATATATCATTTCTAGAAATTACTATTTATAAACAGCTGTCTAAAGTAACTGTTAAAAAAAATACATTTTCGGATATTTAAAAAAAAATAAAAGATTTTTTCGTGATGCGTCGTGCATTGAGAAATACGCACGTTCTATTAAATCTATAATTCTATACCAACCATTCTCTATTCCATCTACATTTAGAAGCGTAATTTCACAACCCAACCGCGAAGCATGATTGGCTCTGTTCGTCACAGTCCCGGTTCGCATTAGACATCCGCGGCGAGCACCAGGTTCGAATCCCACATCCGTTTACTTTACCTTGCGATTTTCGAAAATGTATATTTTTTACATATTTTCATCTTTTATTATTACTTTTGTTTTCTTTTTTATTTTTATAATGCGCTTTGTCCGTTCTGCTTAAATTTTTTGTTTTATAAATAGTAATTTCTAGAAATAAAGTATATATCATTTCTAGAAATTACTATTTATAAACAGCTGTTTAGAGTAACTGTTAAAAAAAATACATTTTCGGATATTTAAAAAAAAATAAAAGATTTTTTCTTCAAAACTGCAACTCTTATCGAAGTCGGATTGCTTAGAATACGAAATGAAATCTAAATTTACTATTATGAACTATTATCAAATTAACTGTTGTTTTTATTGTTTTTCTTACGTTAAATTATATTATGAACTAAGAAATTCATGGTTAAATAAAGGCTTATTATTATTATTTATTATTAATTTTTAGAAATTTGTAGAAAGAAAATTATAACGAATTGATTTTAAATATTAGTTTGCATTAAAATTGTTACAAAAAGAATATATTTAAAAAGATGGAACAATTACTACAAAAAATACAGAAAATCGGCTAAATTAATAATAATTAAAAAAAACTATTGCAAATAAGAAATCCAACAAAAAGCATACAACGTAAAGCTGGGGTTTGAACCCGAACACATACAGGTGAAGAAAAATTAGCCTCGAAAAGTAAAAAGAAAGAATAATTACAGAAAAAAATCAAATAAAATATCGGCAAAAATACAACAGTAAATTAAAAAGCATTTATTTCAATTAAAACCTACAAAAAGCATATAATGTAAACCTGGGGTTTGAACCCGGGCAAAAACGAAATATGATTATTCATCAACAAACAGACACGTAAATATAATTATTTTCTGTGCAGGGTAAAGCAAAAACTGACATAGGTCCGTCAAGCAGCGCGCCTCAGCGGTCACTGTCGCTAAGCATAGAAGTGAAAGAGAAGGCAATGGACGCCGCGATAGAGCGACGTTTCGTTCACGTTATTTATCATTAAATACATTATTTATTTTAGAATATCTTAGTTAAATCGATAAACAAAAACAATGGTTTCATTTACTATTATATTTTACATAGCTCTTCTCAATTTTATCAAGATTTGATGATTAATAATACAGTTACAACGGTTATAAATTCAATTTTAGTGGTTACTTTAGGATTTTTTTCTATCGAGAAAATTAAATCAAAACGTGTTTTGAAAACAATGGTTTCCTGCTACATATAATCAAGATTAACATATAAATTTTTGGCTGCTCTGAAATGTATACATTTGGCTAAAAAACTGTTTTTTGAAGCCTATTTTTACTGAGCACAGGGCCTTAAATTATAGTCCGACAGAAACGCCGCCGCTGGCAAATTGTTCCAGTCTCTCAATGTACGCAGTATAAAAGACGAGGGAAAACGCTTCATTGGGATCATTGTGGTGACAACAACTTAAAGGCAACTGGCCGTACGATCGGTCGTCCGATGATGGAATTGAGATGCGGGAATTAAAACATGCAATTCCCTCGCACACTCTCCAAAATGCATTTTAGTCGGCATGTTTTTAATCGCGTCTTAACTGTCTATAGAGTATCTTAATAAACAGGACTAAGTGAATATGTCATCTTCTATCCTTTTTTTATTCTAATAGAAAGAAACGGTACATAAACTTAATTAATAAGTTTAGTTTGTGAACAACGTAAGCTGCACCAGTGTCTACATGAATACATGTGTACATGAATTGAATTCTGCCTTATTTTCAAAAAGAATTAATAATAATCACTCTTCCACGTACAATTATTAAATAATTGAACATTCGCTATAGAAAATATAAAAAACTTTTTTACAAAAAAACAACCGACTTCCAAAAACCACTACAAATTGAAAAATAACTAATTTCGGAAATCGGTGTCTTTGGTTTTGTATATTCATTTTTGACACCGACTTCCGAAATTAGTTATTTTTCACTTTGTAGTGGTTTTTGGAAGTCGGTTGTTTTTTTGTAAAAAAGTTTTTCTTTTACACTTTTTAGTTGTTAAAAGTATTCAGTTGCATCAGGCCAGACTGGAAGCTGACGCAAATATAGTTGGGAAACGACGTAATTTTGTTTACTTTAATTTTATTCCCTCAACTGCCTATGGTCTTCATCATCAAATTTACTGCAGACCATTATTTTAACCCAATGGGTGCAAAGTTCTCATCAATATAAATGAATTGAGTCCAAATACAAGGTAGCTACTGTAAATCGTTTAGGAGTTCCCTGAACTGACCTTTGTCATCATCATCAGCTCCCTAATGACAGTCACCACCCATCTAGGTGTAAGGTTCTTGTCAATACAAATTATTCAAGCACAAACACAAGGTAGCTGCTGTGAATTGTTGAGGAGTTCTTTCGATTGTCTCCCGGCTCCATTATCAGATCTACTCCAGACCTTTATTAAATTTTAGTACTTTAAAATACTTAATGAAAATGCTAAGAAATGCACTAGTCGCCCCTGCTATTTTCGAAAGATTCCCTTGTTTTCTCTGGTCTTCCACTATCAAACCCTGATATCCTTATCATGGGACCACCTTGGGAACGTCTTCTTTCCAACAGAAAAAGAATTATCAAAATCGGTTATAATCGAAGAAGTTATGCGCGAACAAATATAGAAAAAAAAGAAGCATATATACAGTCGAATTGAGTAACCTCCTCGTTTTTGAAGTCGGTTAAAAAATCAAAATCAAAAGTCATTTATTGAAATTAGGCTGAGAATCAGCACTTTTTGAACGTCAATATTACATTAGACAGTCCCCCCAAAACGCCCGCCTTTCGCCACTTCCTAGTGCTTTCGCTGGGAAGAAGTGGCGGACAGATACCCCATCACACAGGTGCCTGTTCATTTAAAAAATTATGTACATGACTTTATACCCCGTGTGGTACCGGGCTTAGAATAGTACCAACCCATATCCTCCCGTGGGTGTCGTAAGAGGCGACTAAGGGAACTCACCAGGGAAGCGGGCAGCAGCGCTTCTTTTGTGGAATATCAAATCCTGCGATCCCCAACCCTCCTGCCAAGCGTGAGGCATTTTGGCACCAATGATGCACACGACTAAGCCAAGGTCCCTTGTCCCCAGCAGCTCCGCTATTCCTGATCATTGTGGTAGCGACCAAGGTAACGGCGGGGCAAGGGATGCGAAGAATCTCTGGCAGAGATACGGCTACCACAAACAACGACGAATCGACCTGGCAACACTGAACGTACGCACACTGCGGACCGACGAGAGGGTTATTGAACTGGAGAAAGAATTGAGCAAGTTACGATGGGGTGTCCTGGGATTGTCGGAAGTCCGAAGAGAGGGTGAGGACTCGATAATCCTTAAATCCGGTAACTTGCTCTATTTCCGGGAGGGTGACCATCAGTCGCAAGGTGGTGTCGGGTTCCTCGTCCACAGGTCCCTTGTGAACAATGTAGTGAAGATCGAGAGTGTGTCGACCAGGGTGGCGTTCCTGGTACTCAGAATAACCAAACGGTATTCACTGAATGTCATTCAGGTATACGCCCGACCTCGGCACACTCCGACGAGGAAGTAGAGACTATGTATGAGGACATCTCTAAAGCCATACATAGCTCTAAAACTCATTACAGCGTTATCATGGGGGACTTCAACGCTAAACTTGGGAAACGGAGCGGTGAAGAACTCGGACTAGGAAATTTTGGATTTGGGCGTTGGAACCACCGAGGCCACATGTTAGCTGGCTTCATGAAGAAGGAGGGACTCTTTATGATGAACTCCTTCTTCAAAAAGCGTGACCAGCGGAAGTGGACTTGGATCAGTTCCGACGGGGTCACTAAAAATGAGATAGACTTCATTATGGCGAAAAAAAGGCACATATTCAGTGATGTCTAAGTGATCAACTCGCTCAAATACGGCAGCGATCACCGCATAGTCAGAGGCACATTGAATCTGAACATAGTGTCCGAAAGATCTCGCCTGTTGAAGTCTACGCTCCGGCCAGCACCCGTCCAGATCCATAACTCCGAAGGTTTCCAGCTCGAGCTCCAAAATCGCTTCGAATGCCTAAGTGGCGACGTGGACGAATACAATGACGGGTTTGTAGAAGCTGTCCGTACGGTCGGGACTAAGTATTTTAAGACCCGCCGTACAAATAGAACTAAAAAGCTCTCGGACTACACTCTCGAGCTCATGGAGGATAGATGTGAGATGGTTTTGCGGTCGTCAAGTGATACTTGCAGATACCGGCGGCAGCTCAATAAGCAGATCTCAAAGTCTCTGAAGCGCGACCTACGTAGGTATAATACCGAGCGTATAACGGAGGCTATAGAGCGAAACAGAGGCTCTAAAGTTTTCGCTAGGGATCTGACTATTGGGCATAGCCGGCTAAGCAAGCTGAAGAGTGGCGATGGCAAGATCATAACGTCCGGGTGGGTTATGATCTTGCCGTCCCTCAAAAGATGGAAGTCGAGAATTTCTATGGACAGCTCTACACTTCGACGACAAATCCCGCATTAAATCTTGCTGAAGACCCTAGAGCAAGATTAACCCGGCATTACAACGAAGATATCCCGGACGTCAGCCTGCAGGAGATTCGATTGGCTCTTAAACAGCTTATGAACAACAAGGCTCCGGGCGATGACGGAATAACGGCTGAGCTACTGAAGGCGGGTGGTGAACCGATCCTTAGGGCCCTTCAGAAGTTATTTAATTCCGTCATAGTCGAGGGAAAAACGCCACAGGCATGGCACAGAAGTGTGGTGGTACTCTTTTTCAAAAAGGGTGACAACACCCTTTTAAAAACTACAGACCCATCTCACTTCTGAGTCATGTCTATAAGTTGTTTTCGAGAGTCCTCACGAATCGTCTCCCCTGCAGGTTTGACGACTTACAGCCTCCCGAACAAGCCGGTTTCCGAAAAGGCTTCAGCACAGTAGACCACATACATACGCTGCGGCAGGTTATACAGAAGACCGAGGAGTATAACCTTCCCCTTTGCTTGGCGTTTGTGGACTACGAAAAAGCCTTTGATTCGATCGAGACCTGGGCTGTACTGCAGTCTCTCCAGCGGTGCCAAGTAGACTATCAGTATATTGAAGCGCTGAAGGGTTTGTACGAAAACGCCACCATGTCAGTCCGAATACAGGATCAGACCTCGAAACCAATACCTCTGCAGCGTGGTGTCAGACAGGGAGATGTTATCTCCCCGAAACTGTTCACCGCCGCATTAGAGGATGTCTTCAAGGTTCTGGACTGGAAAGGACTGGGCATCAACATCAATGGCGAGTACATGACACACCTTCGGTTTGCTGATGATATCGTAGTCATGGCTGAGACCGCGGAGAACCTGGGTACAATGCTCGAAGACCTCAGTAGAGCCTCCGAGCGAGTCGGTCTTAAAATGAACATGGACAAGACGAAAGTCATGTCTAATGCCCATGTGGTACCGACTCCTATAAAGATTGGAGACTCTGTTCTCGAAGTTGTTGACAGTTACGTGTATCTGGGACAAACTATCCAGTTAGGAAGGTCCAACTTCGAGAAAGAGGTCAATCGTCAAATCCAACTCGGCTGGGCTGCTTTCGGGCAGCTACTTAAAATCTTCTCGTCCGAAATACCGCAGTGTCTCAAGACAAAAGTCTTCGACCAGTGTGTGTTGCCAGTGATGACTTATGGAATTGAGTCGTGGTCGCCTTATAAGAAGGCTCAAAGTCACTCAAAGGGCAATGTAGAGGGCTATGCTTGGGCTTTCACTGCACGATCGAATCAGGAATGAGGAGATCCGCAGAAGAACGTGAGTAACCGACATAGCCCGAAGAATTGCAACATAGTGGCAGTGGGCTGGACACATTGCCCGTAGGACCGATGCCCGATGGGGCCGACAGGTTCTCGAGTGGCGACCACGAACCGGAAGACGTAGCGTGGGTAGGCCCCCGACAAGGTGGACCGACGACCTGGTGACGCGGGAAACCGCTGGCTGCGGGAGGCGCAGGACCGGTCGTCGTGGAGAACCTTGGGGGAGGCCTATGTCCAGCAGTGGACGTCTATCGGCTGAAATGATGATTTATATAATACTAGGTATGTACAGTAATAAACACAAGAAAACACAACAACAATGAAATTTTTTACCATATGGCAGCTAGCCACGCCAAAATACCAGCAAAGCAAAAAAAAATAACAAAGACATTTCCTAAGAAATCAGGTTAAAGCCTCCCCTTTTTCTGCGGAACCCGAAAAATTAACAGGTGAACGCGACTGTAATGAGGAAACTTGGGAATACCGATGGATTGCCAATTTAGATATTCAAATCGTGTTCGGTTCATTTTGCGGATATTTTGTGTACGCAAGGATGTTTTTCTAAATAGAGTGGATTGGGGAAGCGGGGGAAAATTGTCGAAGAAACTCCGCTCTTTTTTTTTTTTCTTGTATACTGAAGTTTGTATGGAGTGAATTATCCGAGAGATTAATGGGGCCCTTTTAGGTGGGTTTTTCCTGCGTTAGGTTGTTTTATCACGATATTGAAAGAGGCGTAATTTATGTGTTTGTGTTTGTAAAGGGTTGAGTAGAAGGTTTGTTTCTGAAGAGATAGTACAGAAGGATTATAATACATTAAACTATAAAGGTCCACTGCTGGACAAAGGCATCCCCCAAGGTTTTATTGGGGGGGTTTGCCATAATCCCCACGCTTGACAGGCGGGTTAAGGATCGCAGTAATTTGTTATTCCAAAGGAGAAGCGCTGCTACCAGCTTCCCTGGTGATAGTCCCCTTAGTCGCCTCTTACTATTCACTACTTACTATTCACTTCATTGACTATTCAAAAGTACCAAGTGGTGGTTAATTTGAAATAAACGATTTTGATTTTGATTTTGACTTACGACACCCACGGGAGGATATGGGATGGTACTATTCTAAGCCCGGTACCACACGCGGTAGGGCACGGCATGACACGGGAAGGATGGAATTATGATCGCTATATTACATTTGAAATAAGATTAGAAATTTAAACAAACCACTTTTAAGGTCCGTTCAACCAATTTTGA
The DNA here is from genome assembly GCA_017933935.1 of Sesamia nonagrioides. Classification (NCBI taxonomy): domain Eukaryota; kingdom Metazoa; phylum Arthropoda; class Insecta; order Lepidoptera; family Noctuidae; genus Sesamia; species Sesamia nonagrioides. The sequence goes on from JADWQK010001630.1 coordinate 84,074, forward strand.
GTTCTATTGCTTTGGTAGTATGACAAACGGCAGTTGCAGTAAATAGTTGGTATTGTCACCACTTTTTCTTTTAATACCCTCATTTTGCCAACAGAATAGAAGAAAGTCAAAATTGGTTGATCGGACTTTAATATAGATTATTTTTTATAGATTTTTTTTAACTATGGCATATCGTAGTTGACCTTGAGAGGTCATGACTACTTAACCGGACTATCCTTTGGCTGCCTTAAATGTATTTACAGCCTTCAGCCAGGGGTATGTAAAACCTAAGCTGTGGGTTACCAACCTCGGCTTAAGGCGTCGCTGGAGAGAACAGCAAGGGACGGCTGGATCTAAATTTTTATTATTGGTCCGGCTTGATGACCGCGGCGTTTCCATTAGGAAACGCTGCGGTGTAACCTCTGTTCTAGTTAGTACTAGCTCTGAGAAGAAACGAACTGAGAGGTCATAGTCGGGAATTTATATTTACCGACTCAGCTGCGGTTTTTTATGGTCCTACTGCTGGGCACAGGTCCCCTCTCACACAGAGACGGATTGAGCATAATCACCACGCTTGCTCAATGCAGGTTGGCGATTTCAGACTTAAAGTCCAGGTTTCCTCAAGATGTTTTCATTCACCTTTTAATCAGTCATTGGTGTCCAAGATATACTTAAAAAGTACATATAACTTAGAAAAGTGCATTGATGCTTGCCTGACCTGGAATCGGACCCGCACACTCATACTTGAGAGGCTGGTGTTTTAACCAATAGGCCACCACGGCTGTCCTTTAAAAAAAAAAACTAGGCGACACACTATAAACTATTGCTTGACCGCAATCCTGCCTAATGATAAGCAGTGATGCAATCGTTAATGGTAAAGCGCACTAATTTAATAAGAGCATATGTAGTCAGACGGAAAGACTGCCGCTGGAAAATTGTTCCAGTCCCTCCCTCGATGTACGATGTTGCGCGAGGCTTCTCCGTGCCTTGGGAAGCATATTTTTTTTTTATTAGTTATAAACTAGTGCTTGACTGCAATCCCGCCTGATGGTAAGCAGTGATGCAATCGTTGATGGTAAAACACACTAGCTTATTAAGCCTATTCACTCAAAAAAACTGAGTGAATAGGAAGGAAGACGGCAGTTGAGCGAGGTGATGCAATGTTTAACCCAACAACACGACCAACGATGCTGCGCCAGAGGATGATCTGGAGACCCTCCACGACCAAACTCCCGACACAACAACATTAGGCACATCGTACCGGGTACACATCGCAACACAACTGTTCAGACCCGTCCTCCGTACGGATTCACCAGACATCATGCCGGAACACGACGAATCGCTTGGCCAATCGTTGGCTTCGTCAATCATAGGTCGTTGGCAGTTATTACAGGTAGTCAGAAGAGTCAGTCAACTGACAACCACTCTTGTCAAAGGATATCCTAGCTTTTACTTAGTACACTTGGGCTGTGCAGGTCAGATCACTAATAAAGAAAACGATTGACCACGTGAATTATCGCGTCACATGGTCAATCGTTTTCGTTATTAGTTGCTTTGGTATTCGATTTCGTTTCGTTATGAAGCGATATTACATTGGCTAGAGCTCCACTTAGGCAGTCGTTCAATATAGCTCTTCGTAACGTACGTGTTAGCTGTATTCGGTTACACTGGCAGCTGATCCCAACATAGTGGGGAAAAGTCTAGGCAGATAACCTTAAACCAAAAATGACGGTGGGCGGTTGGCAAAGTGTTTAAGTGATTGAAAAGTGTGGTGCGTGCCGCAGTTTTGATTCCCGCAAGGAACAAATATTTGTATGACCTAGAGAAATACATAGTTTGGGGCAACATATACAAGAAAAAAAAGAAACACCGTAGGTCATTTTTTATTTGTTTCAAAAACAAAAACGGAACAGCCGCAGAAACATGTATTATTTGATTTCCAACATGAATACGGCGAGAATCTCAATTTAACTACTACTAATGTCACGAGGCATCGTCAGAAGCGAACTGCGAAATTGCTGTAAACTCAAACATTTCGGGAGAGAGTTAGCTTGTCACAAAAACTTAGACTCGCGACTTTAGTTGTGCAGCAATGGCTAAAAGCGCTCTTATTATCGCAACATTCGATATTTTTTCTGTCTTCTTCTCAGCAAACTAAATATATATTCTAGCATCAACCTAGAATTTGGTTACTTGTTTGGCACTATCACCAGCGTTCATCAGTGAAACGTGCAGCTGCACACATTTCCTAGTACTCAATAAAAAAAAAATTGCAAATTACTCGAAGATTTCGAGTGAGTTAGATTATTACTCAAACATAGACTCACTATCTGCGTCACGCGGTAACTGCTGAAAGCGCTTTTATTATAGCAACATCAATAAATTTTAAATCAAATGAAAGCATTTATTTGAAGGTCGGTTAGTCAGTAAGGTGAAGCTAGTCGCCCATTCCAATGAGTAGGTACTATCAGCTGTAGAAGTCCATTTCCACCTTAAAGACTACTGTCGCCTGCGCTAAACCGGCCACGCACACTACCGCATTATTTTTTTATCGCAGTCTTCGTCTTTCTTTAAAGTAACGCAAAATTTCGTTACTTCATTTGAAGTTGAGTTAGCGGCCGCACTTAACAATGGTGCTATCAAAAGCGAGCGATTGTGGGTTCGATCCTTATTATAGGCAACTCTTTTTGTTGTTTCATATAATTAAAAATTATGATAATTGATTTGTATTTTAAAGTAAAAATGTTTGCAAATAATATTTAAACAAATAGGAAAATTTATTGAATATTTATCCCAAAAAAGGGTTTTATTATATGTTTTAGTTTACTATAGGGGTAATATAATAAAAAATATATAAAATAAAACAATAAGCATATTATAATGCAATATATTATAAAGTTATATATTATTCGGTATAGATATACTTATACTAACAAATGAAACAAACGTTGAAACGGCAGCATTGTAATATTTTATATAAAAGTAATCCTTGACGAACTTATGATATTGTTATGGTAAAAAATACAAAAAACATTTTTGGTTGTTAGATATGAAAATTATAATATTATACGTATATTATGATTAAAGAGGTTATAGCTTAATTATTCATTTTCTTAAAGAAAAGAGGATTAAAGCTTAACCTGAATATTATTGCAATCATAAAATAATCTATACTTAGAACACATAATAGTGCTTATTACATTTATATTTTTTTTGTGTGTATAGCATAGTACTAGTGCTGCCATCCTGCAATGCCTTTATTCGGAGTTTGAAGGCATGAGATTATAATCTTCAAGCGCTTTCTTAGTTCAAAAGTAAACGAACTTATTTCTTATCGAATTCCGAAATTATTGTTTTATAATTTACCAAAAGTAATTTGTATTGAAATTGCAAAAGGCGACATCTGTTAGCCATTAAGCCAACCGAACATATTACTGTCACTTAGCTAAATTACTTTAGAGATGGTTTAGAGTCCGTTATTATGATATTTATTGGTATATATTTAAAACACTCTGTAGGACACTTCTGCACTGTTTTTGTTATAAATAGTTTTTTTTTTGTTTAGCTCGATAACACTCCACCAGCCTCGCCAATTTATTTTTAAACCACAAATGCAACCTATCTTCTTCGCACGATTTAAAAGTTTATTCAACGGTAAATATTGTCGTTTCGTTTCACTTGTCTCGACAGCTACCTTCGTCCTCCAACCTCTTGACCTTGACCTCCAACGGCTTACAGTATTTATCTAAAACAATAACAATTTTATTACGCACTTGCTACAAGCGATTGGTTTGCACCTTACATAAATAATAATAAAAACAACTTACACAAAAGCCGGTTTCATATGATATTTGAGATATATTGCTGCATATGCCTGCATATTGATTAAAAAAGTAAAACTAATAACACAAACTGGTAACTATATGTTCACCAACCAACAACAGCTAAGTAATATTATTTAAGTTATTGTAGCTAATAATAGTTATTGTAGGTAGCGGAATATTTTTTGTGAAGTAGTGATTCAGATTCTTTTAAGTCTACCGTCATCTTTTTATAATGATTCTAATATAGAAAAAATCTTAAAAGAAAGTATCATCTTTAAGTTGCAGATCGATATTTTTAGATATTTTTGTTGTAAGCATTCATAACTCACCAATAAACATTTAAAAAATATTTTTGTAAGTTATTAGATTCGAACTCGAACCACCTTGAACGCCTATCAAGGCGAAAACCGTTACGCCATTGAAACACTTACTGTAGACGTTGAAATTAATAAGTAGTACCTAACAATCATAAGCGGGCAGCAAGTGTATGAGCGTGTATCAAACTTTATTATAGAAGAAGGTCGTAACTACAACTAGTATTGCTTGGCCATAGTTTTGTGAGATTGCAACTCGACTTTTGGTCTTGACTGTACCTATGGAGAAGAACGGGCAAGAAACTCCATGGACATTCTTTTAAATTGTCAAGCTATTGATAGAAATATTTTATTACATCATTCGTTTTGAATTCAACCGTGTGAGAACGATGCAGAAATATATTGTACGCTAAGAGCGTCCATTATGGAACACACACAAAAAAAAGACTAACCCAACAAATAGATGCTTTACAGCAAGTACATTGTGCTGACACGTGTGCCATGCAATTATACAATACTAAGAAATTGAATCCACACAATGCAAAGATAGTTTTGTCCAAGGTTCAGCAGCTCCAACAGTGTTCCCGAATACTAAGTTTAGCTCCTGTGTAGCTGCACCAGTGCCGAACACCCCTGTCAGCGATGCAATTCCGTAACGTACAATATGCTTGGCTACATAGTGTGTACTGGCTTTGAGTAAAAAAAAAACAAACAGTAACAAATTAAAACTGCAAGAGGAAAAATCAAAGAACAATCAGTGTAAGTATATAAATCGGACGCAGCTCTAGCCCAAGCCTTTTTGTCCTCAATATAATCCTTAAAAACAGCTTGGTTAGCTTTTATCCGACTGGATTGAGATCAAGAGTTGAACCAATATTTTTGTCATCATCATCATCAACCTTTTAATCATCCCACTGCAGGGCAAAGGTCTCCTCTTATACAGAGAAGGAAGAAATTTTTGTAATGACTTCAAAAACCTTGACTTCAGTTAAATTAGTTAAGTTTTCAGAGTTCCTTTCATGATCAACTGAATTGTTGCGAAATCACGTTCAGTTCTTATATAAAAATATTTGCACGTTTACACAAATGTAGTCAAATTCTGTAATTCAATTTACACCCTTTGCACACATTTACGCAAGTAAAAGGACTACGTGCTGAAACAGTAAAAAAGTGTTATACATAACATTTTTTTGGAGCAACGGTTGGCGGAAAATATTTGTTCGCCAGTTTTGAAAATGTTCTAAAAAAGACAGGTAATGTTGTTTACTACATAAGCTTTCATTCTCACGAGCGACATACGTCAACACACAATTGGCACATTGTAACTAATCACAACACCTTTATTAAATTACTAGCGGCCGCTAGCGACTTCGTTCGCGTGGTTTAGTTATGCTCCGCTCCTATTGGTCACAGCGTGATGTTATATAGCCTAAAGCCTTCCTGGATTAATGGGCTATCCAACGCAAGAATTTTTCAAATCAGACCAGTAGTTCACACACAAACCACAAGTTTGTTTCCACAAACAAACAAACAAACAAACTCTTCAGCTTTATATATTAGTATTGATATGTAAGGACCACCAACAAGATATGATTTTAGATCAGCCGACAATTTAAACCGCTCGCTTTGACCATGTCGAGCGCTTACAGAATCGGCTTGCTTCATACAAATCTAATGCAACAAACTACTTCACTTTCAGCTGACTATTAGCTGAATGGCTCTGACGTTAATTTTTACCAGTACACAAGAGTCCACACTTTTGAACACAGTTTTATTTTGTGAGTACATTTCACATGTTTTGAAGAAGTCTGCAAAATGGAACGGAGTAAACATTTTTGAAAGGTTTGCAACGTAAAGGATAAAGTTTTCTCTGGAATTGTAGAACTGTTAAGTGTAGATTTGTCAATTATTTTGTAAAAAAAAAATAGGTTTGAATTTCATTGGACAAACAATGGTTGAAGCTTCAATGGAGTGATGAAATATTCTTCGAAACACATGTTATCTAGTAACCAATCTGGGAGAGCAATACGACGCCCACCAACTAGATAAAAAAACTTCATGCTTATCTTAATATATATAAATCTCGTGTCACAATGTTTGTCCTCAATGGACTCCTAAACCACTTAACCGATTATAATAAAATTCGCACACCATGTGCACTACGATCCAACTTGAGAGATAGGATAGTTTAAATCTCAAATTATTGTCGCAATTTTAATTTATTGCTAATTATTTGTCTGTTATTATTTGACAGTCACAATTATCTGTTAACTCCAAATGATTCTAACAGATGTCGATACCTTTCGACTGGGTTGAGTAAGTAATCAATAGATGGCGTGACGACTCGGTGCCTGTATAATTTTATTGAACAAGCAGAGGAAAGAGCAATTGTGATATTATTGGAATTTTTTTAGAAGATCACAATCAACTAATTCAATTGATCAAAAGAGTTTCGTCACGACTGCAAAAAGACAATGAAGTGTAAATTTTCCGATTGAATATTTAAATTCATTAGATATCCCTGGAATACCACCACATAATCTTCGATTAAAGATTGGTTCCCCTATTATTCTCCTCCGTAATTTGAATCCACCTCAATTATGCAACGGTACGCGTTTGGTCATCAAAAAGATCACCGGAAACATTCTTGAAGCAACCATTTTGGCTGGGAAGTTTAAAGGAAAAGTGGTCCTGCTGCCACGTATTTCGATGATACCATCAGATTCTACCATACCATTCAAAAGGCTACAGTTTCCAATTCGTTTAACTTTCGCCATATCTATATGTCGCAGACAGCGACGGCAGAGCGGTAGGGTCGATAATATCTTCGTGTGGTGGTACCGGTTCTATTTCGCAGGCGAGTTTTGAATTGAAGCACAACGTGTAGATTTACCCTCCAATCTTGATAATAACAATTTAAATAGGCAAACCGACAGTTTCGGTTCGGAGAAGTGCCTTGGTCCGCGTCTCGATGCAAAGTCCCCGTTCGACCGAACCTCACTTTCCAAAGCGACTCTGTCCATGTCCCGCCATCACAAGATGGCGTCACAAGCGTTTGCCGCCTACTACATAAATCAAATCAGCAACTTCTATTAAAATTATAACGACGATCTCTGACACGGCCAGCCTGACGATTTGCACGTCCTCGTGCATCTTCATCATCCCAGCGCCAATCCCAATCACATCCGAAGCTCCTTCAGCCCCGGAGTCCGGGGTCCTCTTCACCAGGCCAACCGCCGATTCCGGCCAAACTTCGATGTTCTCCGTTGCACGTCCTTGTGCATGTCTGTAACAAATTTAAAAAAAACACAAAACCGTCTCTGAAGCATTATTGAGAACTCGGCCAACCTGACCGTCACATGTCACGTTTAATTACATTGACTATTAGAAAACCAAACAAACTTAATCATTTTAACAACTTAAAAGCTTTCTTCAAGCCTCATTATTCTCAAATTTCAATAAGAAAACACAAAAGGTTCCTCCAAGCCTCACAATTATCAAATTATCATAATCACACACAAAAAAAGAAAACACACCATCGCCCGCTACCACAGTAGCTAGTGACAACTCATAGTTGACACCCATATCGTCATCACCTCTTGTGATACGACCAACTCTAAGAGTTCGCGACTCCCAGGTCAACACATGACTGTACAACTAATAGTCTCCTCTGAGACCCAGGTCCCCGCCACATCACCAGCTGCCCATCGCCCCCTGAACAACTCCTCATGCAGTTGCAGTTACGACTACAGACTGGTGCATGCAGTGCGACCATATCTACTAGAGTCCCCGCCACATCACCAGCTGCCCATCGCCCCCTGAACAACTCCTCATGCAGTTGCAGTTACGACTACAGACTGGTGCATGCAGTGCGACCATATCTACTCGAGTCCCCGCCACATCACCAGCTGCCCATCGCCCCCTGAACAACTCCTCATGCAGTTGCAGTTACGACTACAGACTGGTGCATGCAGCGCGACCATATCTACTCGAGTCCCCACTACACCACCAGCTGCCCATCGCGCCCTGAACAACCCCTCACTGGGTTGCAGTTACGACTACAGAGTAGTGCGTGCAGTGCACCACATAGCCATGATACGTGTTCTATTTGCTGGTGGAGGCACCCTCCTCACCATCTTCTACATTATGAAAATCTAACTCAGCACAGTCACATTACTTGGAGAAATCTTTCGTATGCCATCGTGGGGTACTTATAAGTTCTGTTTCCAATCAACGATTTCAATAGGTAACGATCGTCATCATTGCCATCAAACAACTCACCAACATTAAATTTCATAACTTTAGCTCATTTCTATCAAATTTAGATTTTTCGTAAATAGCACTCATTTCTATGTTCGTTACCGCTTGTTCTCTTGAGAAGATTTAATAGTCTAGCCAGACATATTAACAGAAACTCAAGTGAGCTCGTAACTATAGACCACAGTGAACTTTAGTTTTGAAATAATCAAAGACAAACCAAACATTATAATCGTGAAATCCTGTTTTACAATTTCTCGGATAGTACTAGAAATAAAATTTTCAAATAACTCTTATTATCACATCGCAAAGAAATGGCTCAGTACACAACGCTGGCACTACTTTATACTAGGTGTGGGTCGCCACGCCCTTTCCAAGAAACGCAACACAACCAGCCACCTGGTCGGCGTCACCCGTCACAAAACGAGTTATTCCTGCAGCTAGTTATTGTCATTCAGTTACTGTGATAGTCCACCAACTATACAGTTACTCACGAAACGAAACTAAATTAAATCACTGTCTTGAGTGTGTAGCTATACAGTTAATTGAATAAATTAGGCCGGTGTGATGCATGATACGGCTACGCCACAACATGTGTATGGAATAACGCATTTACTAGTACTTTAGCTATTCAGTTACTCATCGCGTCACTGGTTATTGTAACTGGTTACGTGAAATAACAACCATGTCTAACCCATACCCTGTACCACCATCGCGTGTGGACGTACACCAATGAAATTACAGATAGCTTGACAAGAGAACATTCAGCACCGAAATCAAAATAAAAATAGTACGACTCACCGGATTATGGCAATTTCCCGCAAACACCTGCCACGTGCTCTCATAAAACCCAATTACGTTACCACAAACGTTTTGGGTATTTTGAAACCTTCTCATCGCCTGCAGAGTAGATGCTTTCTTGAAATCTTCTCATCGGCTGCAGAGTAGAGGCTCAAGTCTTGAAACCTTGGGCATTCCGCAAAACGCACGCAGCTCCGACCGCGCCGCACGCAGCTCCAACAGCGCCACACGCCATTGATGTGATTCACCACGCAGCTAGCAGCGCGCTCCGCAAGCGCACCTTGCGCACTCCGTAAGCGCACCTTGCGCGCTCCGCAAGTACACCTTGCATACTCCGCAAGCGCACCTTGTATGCTCCACAAGCGCACGTCGCTCGCCAACCAACAGCCAGCACAGTCGCACGCCAAGCATCAGCCAGCACTGTCCCACATGCACGCCTGCAGCGGACTCCTGCAGCGGACTCCTGCAGCGCGCTCCTGCAGCGCGCTCCTGCAGCGGACTCCTGCAGCGCGCTCCTGTAGTGGACTCTTGCAGCGCGCTCCTGCAGCGGACTCTTGCAGCACTCTCCTGCAGCGCACTTCTGCAGCGCACCATCACGCGGAGCGATCTCTGCGCCAGCAATTGAGCGCACTTCGTAACTTGACGTTCACTTCCAGCCTCACTGCCAGTACATCCAGCATTTACAGAAGCTCATACAAAGGCAATGAACAACTACCACACAAGTAATCACACAAGTACCCACACACAAGTACTATTAACTTTGGCAGAAAGTGTCTTATTCTGTTCCTTGATTTATAACGAGAATGTGAGCAGTGTAGTTCTTTATCCAACTTCTGATGTCGCAGACAGCGACGGCAGAGCGGTAGGGTCGATAATATCTTCGTGTGGTGGTACCGGTTCTATTTCGCAGGTGAGTTTTGAATTGAAGCACAACGTGTAGATTTACCCTCCAATCTTGATAATAACAATTTAAATAGGCAAACCGACAGTTTCGGTTCGGAGAAGTGCCTTGGTCCGCGTCTCGATGCAAAGTCCCCGTTCGACCGAACCTCACTTTCCAAAGCGACTCTGTCCATGTCCCGCCATCACAAGATGACGTCACAAGCGTTTGCCGCCTACTACATAAATCAAATCAGCAACTTCTATTAAAATTATAACGACGATCTCCGACATATAAATAAATCTCAAGGTCAAACAATATCCATTTATGATTTAGATTTGGAAAATCCATGTTTTTCTCATGGGCAACTATATGTTGCGTGTTCACGTGTTAGGAAACCGTCGAATCTATTTGTGTTAGCTAAGGACAGGTTAACCAAAAACATTGTGCACCGATTGGTGTTAAATTAAATTGAAATTGAAAGTATTTATAATTCAAAAAAATAGATATTAATGTTTAAAAGTTTAAGACTGTCTGCCTTGCCTACCTCATTCATGAGTTTAAGCGTCACATGTTATTTACTGTAATATACTTATTTATTATAAAATTAAATGGAAATAATAAATCTGATATTTTTTTATTTTGTATTGATTTCTGCTTAATATCAAGTGTAAGAACATTTTAATTAATTGTGTTCAATATGTATAATAATAAGTGGCATTTTTCGTTGTCACTTTATAACTCAAGAACGGGCTCACCTATCCAAACCAAATTTTCAGGGTTTGTTCGGACTATTTAGTAGATGGTTTATGTGAAGTTTGCACAAAACGGGTCGGGCATTTATCACATTTTTTGTAACAAATGAATTTAATAAATGGCATTTTGTTCATGGAGATTTTTAGACGGGATATCGGGTAGGTCAGAGAATCGGCCAACATCTATTTTTCACCGGGAACCGAACATCCCCGCCGGGACAGGAGCGTAGCGAAGCGCGCCGGGACAGCTAGTACTTTATATTATACTCCTGTGTAAAGTACTAATTTATTTATTTATTTATTTTACTAATACTACAGAAAGCTTACAGACTAATATTACAATAAACTTCATTATTTACAACACAAATTGCTAATTACAAGTTTACACATATATATATCTAGATACAAGAACATCCTTTCGTTACGTACGTACTTACGTTAACAGCGATTCTTGAGGAAACCTGGACTTTAAGTCTGAAATCGCCAACCCGCATTGAGCAAGCGTGGTGATTACGCTCAATCCTTCTCTGTATGAGAGGAGACCTGTGCCCAGCAATGGGACGATAAAAAGGTTGATAATGATGATGATTTAATCACAAACGACCCGTCCGGCTTCACACGGGTGCAATGCTGATACTAAATACATTACAAAAAAAACTGTTAACGTTGTATAAAAAACATAGCGGCCTACCGTCCAACCGGTTGGTACCGCCGCAAATGCAACGCCCCACAATTTTTAAATTTGTAATATCTTCGAAACTATTTATTTAAATCATGTGCTGTAAAGGGCGATATAGATCTATATTTAAAAAAAAATAGGGGTGGATTACCCTTAACATTTAGGGGGATAAAAAACAGATGTCCGATTCTCAGACCTACCCAATATGCACACAAAATTTCATGAGAATCGGGAAAGCCGTTTCGGAGTTTAACCACAAACACCGCGACACGAGAATTTTATACAACGTGTAACAAAAAGGGTATATACATACCAAAGGCATGGCATCTTTAGATGATATCAAACGGTATTGGAAGGTTTTCAACTCAATATAAAATATTCAAAAAATTGGTACCAAATTTTCGGTTTCGTGTGTTTCTTAAAATCAAATCACAACAAACGTGGCAGCACACTACATACGTTAATAACTACTCGTTACCCGTCACGTTACTTGCCAAAATCCGATAAATGTCTTCAATATCTCTGTGCGACTAGTATGATAGTAGCCTATCACAGGCGGTGTTTTTCCTCATAACTTCCTAACATAAAGAGATAAGATTAAAAAACCCTTCCAATATCGTTTGATATCATGTAAAGATGCCAGGCCTTTGATATGTATATAACCCTTTATGTTACATGTTGTATATTAGATTTGTAGTCCGAGTTGATCAGTAAATCTTTATTCATCATCATCATTATTATCAACCTTTTAATCGTCCCACTGCTGGGCACAGGTCTCCTCTCATACAGAGAAGGATCTTTATTAATTTAACAATACTGTGAAAACAATAAGTACCTAATAAAAATGTTCCACATCCTTCAGTACAGAGTAGAAAACAAGTAATTATTTAGATTAGCCATGAATTCGTCAATTTTTTTTTTCAATACTCCGTTTCTTTAATACGTATGTAGGTTATAGTTAAGTTATAGGTATTTGGGTTAAATACATAAGAAGCAATTCACAAATAGATTCTGGTGTTTAATTAAAAAATGTGTGTTATGAATCCACAGTTTTTTATATATGTAATGCGGTGTACATTGCCGTTATTTGTAACTTGTGAGGTATCTTAACAAAATTGTTTATTATTCTTTGTTTTCATAAACAGATCTGCATTTTTGTGAACCGAAAGTAACAATTTCCAAAATGTAAAGTTAAGTATTTACCAAGGATATGGTAAGTAAAATACGAATGAGGTTTGAAAATGGAATGGTTTATTTTATTTATAGTTTACTCAGCCTACACAATATGTTAAGAAAACCCTGTCCGACCCATAAGGATAATAAAGGTTAGGCAATCACATGACCAAATAAAATTTGAAATTTTGCATAATCATCATAGTAACAATACTAATCAATTTTGAAACTATCTTTTTTCCCCGCGAATTTACGCTAACTTCCCCAAAATTTGGTGTTTTTAAAAAAATTACAACACCATTTTAGGCGGTATAATTGTCGGCTTTCCTTTTATTGTTTTGTTAGATTATTTATTTCTTTGGCGGCGTCGCGCGTGAGCTTTGTCGGCGACGTAAAAGAAATAACTAGTGATGCACTAATTTTTGCGCAATAACGTTTTTGTATCGCTATTAATCGAAACTTGTATCTGGTTGAATGATTTGTTAAAAACACAGATTACCCAATGGTAAAAGTACTTTTGTTTGTTTATCGATTAATTACTAATAACATTATTATAACACAAGTATTAGTAAACAGAAACGAGAAGGACTTATGAAACACAATTTTAGTAAAATTTTACAAATATTTTAACGGTCAATATCATCGATTTTGAGACAGAAAATGAAATTAAAAATTTGGCATGATTTTCATTTACAGCAGTGTTGCCATGAAATTACCTATTTATTTTATTTAAGTTATTTATTTTTTAGGGGGAATTTTTTTTTTAAGTTTAGCCAGGTTTTGTAGGCATTAGTAGAATCAGTTATCGATACCTAACAATACCTTCACCGGTCGGACAGGGTTTTCTTAACATATTGTATATACATTTCGGGTAAGTTTGAATTTACTTAAAATATAGCGGAATAATCGCAAGCGAGGTATAGTACGCGGGTCCGCCGTGGTGTGTCGCTGCTGTCGTCGAGGCGACGAGCGTTATATAAAATTCCTGTGTTATGTTACTCGTAGGTGTCTGGTGCATAGCAAGCGTACTGGCGGTTTCGAACATCTTCCAGTCCTCGTAGTGTAGGCAGCGTCACGAATTGCTTCAGTTTCCGATTCGGAGTCTAGCAGGAATGCGGGTTTTAGTCTGTCAATGCAGACATTCTTTGTTTTTCCATCGACTACAGGCAGTGGTGGCTGTTACAAGTACATTAAATAAGTTTATTAAAGAGAGGTTTATATGGCTGTATCAATCGACCCCTCACCATATAATACTCTTACACATAAGTTAACACATAAATTATGTAATAGCAAATGATAAGTTCCAATCACGTGGGAATATGGGGATAAAAATTATTTAGGCTAGGTAACTGAAGACAGATGATGGACTAATGGAAGGCAGTCCCAACACAACTTTTTATTTCATTATTATCATTATTGCAGATCATTGGTTTGTACATAATACAGGCCTTAAATAATAAATTAGATAAGCTATGTCCCGCCTTTGTGGGTTACAACAGCCATAAAGGCAGTTACATTATTTGTACAAATTAACAAAGGCCGTGGTGGCCTAGTGGTAAAACACCAGCCTCTCAAATATGAGTGTGCGGGTTCGATTCCAGATCAGGCAAGTACCAATTTAACTTTTCTAAAGTTATAAGTACCTTCTAAGTATATCTTGGACCAATGACTGATTACAAGGGGAAGGAAAATGTCTTGAAGAAATCTGGACTTTAAGTCTGAAATCGCCAACTCGCATTGAGCAAGCGTGGTAATTAAGCTCAATCTGTTTGAGAGGAGACCTGTGCCCAACAGTGGAACGATAAAAAGGTTGATGATGATGATGAATAACAAGATAAAAACGTAACGTAGTAAATATCTCCCATTCTCCCATATATACCAAAAAGTCATGTGTAAAGTCGTTACTGAATTCCAGACTGACACAAAAACAAACCACAAATAAGCTTATCCATAAAAATGTGGTAACATTAGCAACAGCCACCAGCGGTAAGACATGATATACTGTCGGAAACACTCTTTGGCAAGGCCTACCTCCATTATGCATGTCGCTGGCAATCTTGGCAAAATTGTGTCATTATGCCAAATACCCTGTACTCTGAGCATTTTATGTTAGGAATATTTTTAGTGGGCAACAGCCAAGATATTGTTTTTAATTTTGTAACATATGGCGTGTAGTTCCTGGAGGAAAATTGGCAGAGATACCTTTCCTGTAGATTGTGCTTTTCTTTCTATTTTTAAGTTTCCGATATTATATAACAACAAATACTAAAAACATCTCATCGAATTTATCGTATTTATTTATTTTTATAAACTAGTGCTTGACCGCAATCCTGCCTAATGGTAAGCAGTGATGCAATCGTTGATGGTAAAGCGCTAGTTTATTAAGGGCCTATTCGCTCTAGCCTTGAAAACACTCAAATTGTAGTCAGACGGAAACGCCACCTGTCCCAAATTATTTCAATTCCTCGATGTACGCGGTATGGAAGAGCGAAACCTTCGTCCGAGTCGTGATGGTGTCAACAACGTAAGGGTGAATACTCGCCGTACAACGGGTCGTCCAATGATGGAATGGAGATGAGGGAACTACATAAATCATGTGATTCCCTCGCATACTGTCCAAAATGCATCCTATAGAACACCGACAGGCTGGATCATTTTGAACTAAATGTGGGTCGCCATTTAGACTCTTTGCACGCCTCTCCACCGAATCCAAAGTTGCCAGATGGCATTTTGCAGCGCTAGCCCAAATGTGGCTGCAGTACTCCACATATGAACACACTCAGCTCAGGGTCAGCTTCTAAGCTGTTCTGGTGTGAAGTACTGTTGGACCTATGCAATAACGCCAAATTTCCTAGCAGCCACCTTGGCTTTGGACTCAATGTACTGCCCAAAGTTTAGGTTCGAGAAAATCTCAACTCCCAAAATCTGAAGACGGTCGGTGCACTCCAAGGATACATTCCGAAAAATAAGAGCCAAGGTTAACGGGATTCTTTTAGCCGTGAATAGACAGGCTTGTGTTTTGGCGGCGTTGAATGCTATAAGATTAGTTTCGTCCTATTCATTCGGAGACTGCCTGTAGTGCAACATTCGGACGCTCTACCATACCACCAACAAAACTAACCATTTGAACCATTTGCTGTGTCCGGCTGTACAAGTGACGCCGCTGTATGTATCCAGGCTGCATTACTCTACAAAATCCGAGGACGTTGTGGAGTACATACAGATCAAGGCAGGAAGGACTTTGAGGGTTGCGAGGTTGGAGTCTCGTCACACCGTGAATTTTAATTCCTTTGTGGTGGGAGTGCCAACTGAGGATCTCGAGAAATTCATGTCTCCAGAATTTTGGCCGAAAGGCGTTATTTTCCGGCGATTCCGTGGCCAGATACTTGACGCAGCGCAATACTCGACGCCGATACTGCAAAATAATCGTGTATGAGTTTATATAGAGTTTGTAAAGTTAAATATGTATAGTATTTTATATTTGTTTTTATTGTATGTTATAGCGTCTCTCAATTTATTACTTCTTACAGACGTCGTATTGTCGTATTTGTATCAAATTTAACAAAAAATAATTTGAGAATTGCTCACTACTTCGATTTGTCAAAAATCTGTTACCGTAGCGAACAGAGTATAACTTATGATTTTGCATTTTCGCTCCTCCTTTTATTAATAGGCAATAAAAAGTTCCATTCCCTCCTAAGCGCCTAAATTAAAAAATTCACCAATAAATAAAAACAAACCTTCAAAATATATTACTTCACTTAACTTTAACAACACAAGGCAGATCATTAAAACAATGATGACTAAGTTGTCTTAATTAAAGTTTATTTTTTGCGGTTCATTAAGTTATAACGAAGCTGTGGTGAAATATGACTCCTATTAAAATTGTGCGCGTCTTCGTACGAACTTCATTATCAAGTTAGGGTTATTAGAAAATAAATTTGGAGTATTGTTTTCTTTGGAATTATGTGCTGAGAGATTTTTTACATACTGGAATTAATCTAGAGGCACCTATATGTTCTCAAGAAGCCTGGAGGAAGGAGGGCTTGGAATAACCACCGATAGCCGCCATGGCCCACGAACAACAGGCCACTTGCCCATCATACAACGGACATCAGTATTTAACAAAATTTATGACAAGTTTTTTGTTAATCACTACTAATACTATAAATCGGAAAGTTGTTTGTTTGTTCCGCTTTCACGCCGTAACTACTGAACCAATTGCTTTAAAATATTGCAGATTTAAAGTTAGAAGTCCGGATTATATAATAGGGTATTTTTATCCCCGAAAAATTTGATATTCCCGAGGGAAATCTAAAAAGCGCGACATAACCGAACTCCACGCGGGTGAAGCCGCGGACGGAAAGCTGGTATTTTTATAAAAATGAATTACAAAACAATTCTAAAATTATGGCTAAAAATACTTTTAGATAATTTCAGCCCAACTTTGTATTTTACTAGGATATTTATAATTTGGTGAAGAAAAGAAAAAACTTACGGACGTGAGCTTTGGGAAAGCCTGAGGTCGGCCTTTGCTAAAGAATATAGAACAAGTAGCACTATGGGCATCCTAAAGACCAGAACTTTAATGGGATCAAACTAGTTTTATGATTGCTAATAAAGGCAACATGCTATTTAGGTAAGGAAAACCGGAAAACTGAAAAAATTGATTTTCCCGAGATAAATCTAAAAAGCGCGACATAACCGAACTCCACGCGGGTGAAACCGCGGACGGAAAGCTGGTCTTTTATAAAAATGAATTTCAAAACAATTCTAAAATTATGGCAAAAAAAAATACTTTCAGACAATTTCAGCCCAACTTTGTATTTTACTATGATATTTGTAATTTGGTGAAGAAAAACTTACGGACGTGAGCTTTGGGAAAGCCTGAGGTCGACCTTTGCTAAAGAATAAAGAACAAGTAGCACTATGGGCATTCCTAAAGACCAGAACTTTAATGAAATCCAACTAGTTTTATGATTGCTAATAAAGGCAACATACTATTTAGGTAAGGAAAACCGGTGAGTATCAGTAGTCAGCTTCTATTTCGTACTTTAAAAATGTAGTAAAATTCATGTTTATAAAAACCACACTTCATCATATACCACCATATTGAAGTGCCCTTTAATCATAGTTACCGGAAAGTGGCTCGGTTATAACATAATCGCATCAGAGACGGTACTATAAACAACGATACCTTTCCCACCGTCCGTAAATTTTCATTTGTTGCCCGTACCGGCACAGCGCAACACTATATCATAATTCTACCATCCTACCATTCTACCATTGAACTCTAAAATATTTTCAAAGCTCACGTGAATTACCGGTTCTCTAAAAGTCCCATATTTCATGGCGTAACGTTATTTATTGATAAAGTTTTCGATGCAATATGTATGAGGCTTTTGTTTTTCGGCTATGATGGCCAGTGATGGCTTGAAGTGCATTAACGCCTGTTGGCGTATAGATAGATTTTTTTGAGCAGGCAATTTTTTTTGATGGGAAAAGATTGTGCTTCAAAAATGTAAGGTCAAAGAAAAAATACACTGCCGGCATGTGCCCTTTATATGATAATTTATAGATGAACAATGTATGTTTTCTATTGCCTTAATTTTTTTAGAAAATAAATTCAAAAAATTACTGTACAATGCGATGACAGGAATGTTACATTTTATTATAGCAACATACACCTTATCATAACTGCAATAAAGATCATAATGATTTTCACCTACTTGCCTTGACTTATGTACTTCCATAAAACTACAACCATAATTATTGGAATGATTCGAAATCACTACAGTTTTTGGTTGATTAAAAATCACTATGGTTCTTACAGTGATGCAAAATAACAGGTGTAAAAAGAAATAATTCTTGTACTTGTGGAGGTATGACGAACAGAGTGCAAAGTTCACTCATCCTCCATAGAAAAAGGAGGTTATGTCTGGCGGGAACTTTCCCAACGGTTGATTTTGGTAAGTTGTATGTATGCTAGTTGCACGGTAAATTCTGCTTGCGAGATGTACAATTCGTGTGACGTCAACATGACACGTTGTTTTATTTGTGGCGTTTGTAGGTGCCGCTACATACTATTTGATAACAGACTCTTCTAAATTCAAAAACAAGTCATTCTATCCAACCAATATCAACTTCAACCACAGGATATAAATTCATCCGATCTCTTTGACACACAAGGACCCATAAATTCTTATCAGTCAGCATTACCACAGCTATAAATTTCACAACAAGTAACCGATTAAAACCTGTTTTATCGTCTGGCCATAAAAACACATACGATATCAATTTCAGAGACTTTGAGGCTAAACTAAAAGTACTTGTCGACATCGACACATGATACCTACTCGTAAAATACTTTATACTAGAGAAAGACTAGGACTTCCAATATTTGTGTTCTTTACACAGCAAGAATCTGGGTTCTTCTAATAATCTTCTCTTACTCTCTCCTTCGCATACCTCTGACTTTATTCACTCTTCATTTCATATTCAGTCACTTCTCCTGTGGAATGCGCTTCCTCTTGATATCAGGACGGCGACTAGTCGGTTTGCATTTAAGCGGATATTGCAGAGTTATTTTGCAAATAGTTAGGGTAGGCTCATCTCAACATCCGTGCGCAGTTTCTGGCCTGCCATCAGACGCGTCCCCGGGTGGCGGATAGGGGAACGGCCCCCAGATATGGGGGTTACCGGTTTACCGGCGCGGACCAAAACCAGAAGTGGGGACCGCTTCGGCGGTCTTACGTGCGGCGGGTCGGCCACCACTCCAGGTGGCTGACGTGACCCGAACTCCGGGTCACCGTCGGGCAACCCGGTCTCCTCATTGTGAGGAGCTGAGGGCCCCGTTTGCCTCCGGGCAAACAAGTGGGGCTAAGAGGAAGGACACCTCGCTAAAAGAACCCTTGGCTGCTGCGTCTTCTCGCACTAGAAGACGTACCCAGTCCGGCTCCTCCGTATGGGGGGCCCATTGTGGGCCCGCCTTTTGGCGGAAATCGCCGGCGGGAGATTGGTTGTTCAGGCTGTGCCGATTTCCCATGACCCCACCACTCAGGTGACGTCGTTGTGCCGCTGTGGGTTTAGTGGGTATTTCCGGCTTTGGCTGGGCGAGTCCAACACACGCCCTTCGGGGTATGGTGCCTAAATGCATTACCACAGCGAGAAAAAAAAAGGGCTCATCTCAACACCTTTCTCACAAGTTTTATTTTTGTATATATTATATTATTTTTGTATATATGATAACTTCGTCGTTCATGAACTGATTGTGATGATTCTTTTTTTTGTTGGAAAGAAAATATTTTCAAACTGATCCCATGATAAGGAAATCAGGTTTTGATGATGAATATCAGAGAAATAAAGGGCATGTTTAGAAATGGTAGGGGCAACTAGTGCATTATCAACTTTTTTCATTAAGTATTTTAAACCACTACAATTTAATAGAGATCTGATGATGGAGCCGGGATTCATTGGAGGGAACTCCTCAACGATTCACACCACCTACTTTGTGTTTGTGCTCGATTAATTTGTATTGAAAAGAACTTTACGCCTAGATGGGTTGTGACTGTCATTAAGGCTCTGATGATGAAGGCGAAGGACTGTTCACAGAACTCCACAACGGTTTACAGTAGCTACCTTGTGTTTGGATTTAATTCATACTAATATTTTAAATGCGAAAGTAACTCTGTCTGTCTGTCTGTCTATCTGTCTGTCTGTCTGTCTGTTACGCTTTCCCACCTAAACCTTACAACTGATTCTGATGAAATTTGGCACAGACAATCTTTAGACCCTGAGAAAGAACATAGGCTACCTTTTATCCCGGAAAAATTTGATAATCCCGAGGGAAATCTAAAAAGCGCGATATAACCGAATTCCACGCGGGCGAAGCCGCGGGCGGAAAGCTAGTTCATTTATATTGATGAAACTTTGCTATTCATACACAAACACAAACGTCACACGCACTCACTTTACATAAACGTCTGCAGTAGATCTAATGATGAAGACCTTACATAGTAGAGGGAATTCCTCAACGTTTTACAGCATTGAAGATTAACATAGGACAAACACCTACTCGTCATGATCACCATGCGACAATCAATGAAAATCAAGAGACTGAATTTAGTTTGCATAATCGTGTAATCTCTAGCAATGCTCATAATGTTCAGTTTGGTCCCATAGGAATTTTATAAAAATCGGTTCAGTAGTTTGGTATTGAAACCAAATTTACGAGTAAAAATCCAAGTAAACAAAATTGCTTCGTTTGCTTGTTAGCCTCTTCCCGACTACGTTAGCGTCAGCGTCCAGTCTAATCGGATGCAGATGAACAGTACTTTTCACAACTAAAAGTGAAAAAATTTTGACAAAAAAAAAAAAAACTAATTCCAAAAAACTCTACATAGTGAAAAATAGCTAATTTCGGAAGTCGGTGTCAAAAACGAATATACAAAAATCAAAGACTATATGATGACATGTTTTACATACACAGTAACTTTTTTATAATTTTTTACTCAACATACATATCATTATGCCTTATTACTCCGAATGGTTATCCACACACTTACACATTGCCAGTTATGTTTTACTATGTTTCGAGCTTATTGGTACCAGCCAGGACCAGGACACAAAGATTCCGGACTACTACTGAGAAATATCAGATAAAAAAGCCAATGACACTTTAGCCGGCCTTTATTGTTTTCTATCATAGAAAAATTCTCATGGATACCCTCTGTCTATGAAGATAAGGGTTATGTCGTAGTCCTACTGTCTAAAACCCTTCTGTTCTTTCCAGTACCACGAGTCGGGGGTCTAGGAGATACTTGTACATTCGCCGCTCCCCCGGCTGGTATCAGCCCACCTTGCCTAGCGGACACCATCACCAAGTGCGGCCATTCCCACGACCGCACGTACTTCCATTAACGCACGCACTTTCCCCGATCTAGGATTTAAACCAAGGAGCTCATAAGCTTAACAGTAGCTCTTGGTGCCACGAAAAAGACTCAATAAATTTTGTAATAAAACCTGCCCAAGCATTATTCTTCCGGCCCATAAGAGTAGACGACAAGGTAACAAAAACGATTATTAATACTAACCGTATATTCTTCCTATCGTCAATCATAAACAGATTAACATAACTTCTAAGAAACTTAAATATTGTTTTTGTTAGGAAGCTAAATCGTGTCGGCTGAAAAAGAGCCGCGACCAATACCTCAGGAAATTATTGTTGGGCAGCTGGATCAAAGGCTTTATTCAGAAAGCGGTACTTCTCAACACGGCTCGCATCGTTAGTAAGTTATTCTCTCTGGAGTCATGACCGCTGATAGCTTGAACCCTGTTTCCGATACTAGTGGTATAGGTACCTACTGTATTTCATTTTTTTAAAGCCATGAGTTATATATTCAAATTGGACTGGGAATCAACACGTTTCGAACAACAAATATTCAAACGACAGCAACAACAATCCCTTTATAATATTACTAGCTGCGCCCAGCGGTTTCACCCGCGTAAGTCTCGATCCCGTGGGAAATACTATCCGATCCGGATAAAAACTATCCTAAGATTATGCCTAATAACCAGGAATAACACTAGAATACTTTGTGTGCCACATTCAAATCCATTCAGAAATTTTTGCGTGAGAGCGAAACAAACAAACTCACATTTTTTTTTTTACAAATTTTCAACTAGTTGCCAATCTTGCTGCTACAAGATTGCCTTTGCCCCATTCGGAGACTGCCTGTAGTGCAACATTAGTACACTCTACCATAGCCTCTCTTTCGGACTGGATTGATTCCTTTCTAACCGAGCATCCGGCAGGTCTCTCCACAACTGTGCCGTCATCTGTATACCCATAGATACCAGGCATCAGCAGATCGTTAATAGGCAGCAGGAAGAGAGTTACAGAGAGAACAGAACACCGACGGGGAGGAACAAGGGGAGGACGGGCACATTAGTCGACATTGGCTCCGATGAGCATCCGTCGACAACAACTCGGAGGGACCGTTCGGTCAGGAAATCTTTTAACCAAACAACAAACTTTATTGACTACACGGTTGGTGCAGTGGCTGAGCGTGCTGCGCTGCGTGCCGCGGATTCGATTCCCGCACGAATCAAATATTTACATGAACGAGAAGTAGTTGTTCCGGGTCTGGCTGTTTGTGTATGTTAGTTTAAATGTTTGTAAACGCACCCACGATACTGAAGTAATTCCTAGTGTAAGCCTAAGGTTTAAAAAAAGAGAATAAACTTACTGTCCCTTATAATATAGGTAATTCAATCTCATATAATTTGAAGCACACCTCCCACTTTCCCTGGTACCCTATTTGCGTAATGCGTTATGCTATTAAGGTAACATCAATTTGAAACATATTGCTAATTAATTATAAATGTTCGAAAATACGTCTGCTAAACAATGTATATAACGCAATGAATGTTGTTGGATTATCAAAATGAAACACATTGCAACTTATAGTTCGTTGCGTAATTACCCTAGTGTTCTAAAGAAACTCGCGTGTCGTAAAATTAATAACATAAAATGGTAACGCCTGAAGCCAGAAGCCGCCTCTCACTTATCCACAGCCAGTAGACGGGCACACTAAACAGTATTTATTAGTGGATGTATTAATATGCTTATTCCGTACCAACCTGCAGAGCGGCTCATCATTAGCCTCTGGGAAGACGGTTTCACGGGCGGATTTGAATCTAGGCGAACCATTTTCCAGGTGTTCACCGCGTCGCGGTCGGCCGAGCACGGCAATTCAGAATCAACCAGGGATGAGGTTAAAATCTTCCCGGTTCACTTTTCGGTATTGTGGACAAAGGACAGGAACTAGTACTGGTAATTTTACGAACGCCGAGGCCACCAAAACGGGTGGGAAGTGTGTCTTGCAAACACGCTCGATCGTCCAAGGGCACATTTAAAATGGTTCTTAGTGTGATGCGAATTATTTGATCAATTTTGTCCAAAACTTGTGGCTGCTTCCATAAAGGGGAAGAGCGCAGATAATAATATATATTATGGGCCAAAACAACAGTATCTAAAAGTGCATGTCATTGTCATTGTAGCCTTTGTTGGAAATCTCATAAATAAATGAAGAAATTTTGCAGAGAAGAATATTATTATTTTAATATAATTTGGCCAAAAATAAAATCAGAACGCCATCCTAAGCAGTGTTTCACCACAACACATATTAGTGTCTAGTGCCTAAAAAAAGATAAAAAGCTGAGTTACATTGCTGAGTCACCTGTTTACAACCACCATAACATACATATACTCTGTCATAACAGTATCAACCTTTTATTTCAGGTATATGTTTTACTGCGCACTTCCCTTTCGTAATTCAGGACTGTGAATGGACCTGACTTCGCTTTGAATTACTTCAACCGAAACATGTCTTTGACATAAATTTGGTAATTCGCAAACTGTATACGGGGGAACAAACAATTTTATTAGCTCAGATAGCGCAAAGTGTGCTACAGACAAGACTTTGAGAAGGTCCACATCGTTCCAAGACTGGCTATGATCATCAAGAAAAATAATAATAGTAGCAAGAATGACGGTCTTGTGAAGATGTCTGACTTCAACGACATAACAATGCAAAACTTCACTGTAGCTTAACTTTTGAACAATCAGATTCCCACTGCTGGGATACAGGACTTCTTTCTACGAGAGAGTGGGCCTTATACCACCACGTGGGTGAATTGGTAGATGTCACAGGTCTTCGATTTTTTGGTTCTAAAGACGTTTCTAAACTGTTTTCCTTGGCCGTTTTGACAGCAATGAAGCTTCACACGTAACTTGGATTTAAATTTAAATTGTTTGCTTACTATATTCTCGCAGTACTTTTAACTCAGTTTATGCAAATAATGATTACAAAGGAGACGAGCAATTGGTAGCTCGCCACCCGGAAAGGACCAAGCCCGAGTCGACGAGGTGTTGTTTTCCACAGACGTCTCAAAGATCTTCCAATATCATTTGATATTATTCAAAGATGCCGTACGCTTAGATGGCCCTTTCCGTTACACGTTGTATTGCACATTGTGTGTTTATAAACCCATGAAAGGGAAAACTTCTTAGTCGCTGTTATCAATGTATACTTGAGAATAGAATAAATAGTATTTATTATGTACACCATATACTTAGGGTGCTACTCCTGCTACCTCCATCTTTGGGACCCAAGTCTACCCCACCTGTCAGACGGTGCACCTGCTGACTCACGAACAGGGCTCTGACGCCGGCTTTCCCTTCGGGGTTGAGTGGTCAGACGGCAGTCGCACTCGTAAAAGCCAAACAAGCCATTCAATCATGGAGAGATTCAATAGAAATGCTCATGTCACAGCTATGGCGCCGCCGCAAAACGGCGCGTTGGAGCCTCGCCCAACTCCTGTGACCTGTGGGCTAGGGCTACCGTGTCAGAGGCGGACACGGCTGAAGAAGCGAGCCCAAACCATGAAAATCCGTTTTGCGTCGTGGAACGTTGGCACGCTAACTGTACGCGCGAGAGAGCTGGCCGAAACTCTCCACAGGCGGAGGGTGGCCGTGGCGTTCCTGCAGGAGGCTCGGTGGAAAGGCAGCAGATCCCGGCTTATTGGGAATGGCTACAAGCTGATCTACACGGGTGCACCTAGTAGAAGAAATGGGGTGGCCGTGGTGTTGTCCGACAAGCTCCAGGATGACGTCTTGGAGGTGAATCGCATCAGTGATCGGCTGATGTCGGTGCGGGTGTTTGTCAATGGGGTTATAACCCACTTGATAAGTGCCTATGCTCCGCAGGCCGGTTGCGGTGAAGCCGAAAGGATGCTGTTCTGGACCCATCTCGAAGGAATGCTTCGCGGGATTCCGTTATACCAGGGAATCGTTCTGGGTGGTGATTTGAACGGTCATGTGGGTGAGAGGTGTGGCGAGTTTGAGCGTGTTTACGGTGGCTATGGGTACGGTAGCCGCAACGCGGAAGGGGACAGCATTCTCCGAATGTGTGCGGCCGCGGACCTTGCAATCGTGAACACCTACTTCAAAAACAAGCCGGAGCACCTTGTCACCTACCGGAGCGGGCGAAGCGCTATCCAGATCGATTTTCTACTAACTAAGAGGCACCAAATCGGCAAAGTCATACCCGGTGAGAGTCTCACTGCACAACACCGTCTCCTTGTCATGGCCTTTACGCAGAAAGGCCCAATGTAGACGTGTAGAGGACTGCCGGCGCCAGATCCGGTGGTGGCTGCTTGATGAAAATAGGTCCCAGGATTTTGCGTCGGTTATTGGCGACAAGTGCGTCGGTACCGAAGGAGAACCTGTGCAAGATCACTGGGACAGGATCCAGGCAGCTATTACGAGGGCGGCGCGGGTGGTACTCGGCGTCTATAAGGGCGGCCGCAAACGTGACAAGGAAACCTGGTGGTGGGACGACACAGTCCAGAGGGAGACTAAGGTGAAGAAAGCCCTCTTCAAAACGTGGCAAGCGACCGGATCTCCTGAAGATCGTGACGTATACAAGGTTGCCAAACATGCCACTAAAAGAGCTGTAGTGCAGAGCCAGACGAGACAACTTGCAACCTCTCTACGAGAAGTTGGAATCGTCTGAGGGGCAAAAGCTCATTTACAAGTTGGCACGTTCCAGGGTCAAAGCGGCACAGGATATATCCAAGTGCCGTTGTGTAAAAGAACCTAATGGCAACCTGCTATGCGAGGACCTCGCGGTGAAGGAGAGATGGCGCTCGTATTTTCACGAGCTGCTGAACAAGCAGCATCAAGAGGTGCAGACACCGGAACTCCCTCCGAACCTTGGACTAGTGCTTCTGATAACGCCTGAGGAAGTCCAAACGGCTTCGTCGTATGGGGAATCGGAAAGCTGTCGGAGCTGACGGAGTCTCCATTGAGGCCTGGAAGGCGATGGGTCCTCGCGGTGTGGGTATATTAACTAACTTTCTCAACCGCGTGCTCCTGACCGGCAAAATCCCGAGCTAATGGAGGCTGAGTATTATTACTCCAGTCTTTAAAGGCAAGGGCTTGGTTCAGAATTGTGGCAACTATCGCGGTATCAAGGTCATGTCCCACACCATGAAGATCTTTGAGAGGATTATAGACTCCCGAATCCAGCAGGAGTGTGCTGTCTCGGAGTGTCAATACGGTTTCGGCCAGGGTACGGAACCATGGACCCTATCTTCGCACTAAGGACCGCCATGGAGAGATACAGATCGAAGAACACGCCTCTGCATATGCTCTTTCGAGATATGCAGAAGGCCTTCGACTGTGTCCCTCGCGGGGTGATCTGGTTAGTACTGAGGTCCAAAGGGATACCTGAAGCCTATGTTGACATAATTCGAGACATGTACCTCAATTCCGATTCCGTTGTTAGGAAACGCACCGTGATATTAGCCGTCTTGTCGGACAGCATCAAGGACTCACATGAGCAGCCTCCCTGGCTACTCATGTATGCTGACGATATCGCGCTGGCGGACGCGGACAGGGAACGGTTGGTGCGGCATGTGAATGCGTGGAAGGACTCGCTTGAGAACGGAGGTCTGAAACTCAACGTGGCGAAGACCGTGTACTTGGCCAGCAACACGACAGACCCCATGTCTGTGCGCATAGGCGGAGACATGGTCGAGTGCACGGACCAGTTTAAATACTTGGGGTCTGTGCTCCACGCGTCCGGCGACATTGATTGCGACGTCGGGGCACGTACTTCCGCAGCTTGGACGAAATGGCGTGAGGTGACAAGTGTCATTTGTGACTCCAAAATGCCCGTTAAGCTTAAGGGGCAGGTCTATAAAACCATCATTAGACGTGTTCTCCTGTATGGCAGTGAGGCGTGGCTTGAGCGACACAAACAGGAGCTGCGTGTCACTGAGATGATTATGCTGCGGTGGATGTGTGGAGTTAAGCGGAAAGACCGCATCAGGAACTCCCGCACCCGGGGCAGCCTTCGTGTCCGTGACATTTCAGACAAACTGCAGGAGGATCGCCTACGCTGGTACGGCCACGTCTTACGCAAACCGGCATGTTACGTGGGTAACAAATGTTTTGCCATGGCGCCTCCGCCGGACCGGAACAAGCGGGGTAGACCAAAGAAGTGCTGGCTTGACGTTGTAAGAGATGACATGCGTGCCAACAAGCTCTTACCACAGGATGCTAAAGATCGTGCGAAATGGAGGAGAATGTGCAGGAAAGCGGACCCCGGGCTCCAACGCGAAAGCCGCGGATGCAACCGGGATAAACGCTGAGATGATGATGATGATTATGTACACCATATAAATTACAGAACATAAATATGAAGATTTTACAAAGGATGACACAATGGGCAGTCTTATCGCTAAGAGCGATCTTTTACAGACAACCTTTTTATTGAAAACCAATGGGAATGAGAGAGAAATAATGTAGGTAGACTATTGTGTACTATTTATATAGATTATGCAATAAATAATGTAGAAAAAATGTATGATACAAATTTAAATAAATATTGTTTTGTTTACTATTTCATTAATTATATTTTTTTATAATTATATATTTCACACATAATTCAGCCTTTTGGATATTTCTTCATTATATAAAATAAACTTTTTGTTACCTCTTATTTAACATGACTAAAATGTAAGTTGCGTTGTAAAATGAGGGGCCGTTGTCGGCTCACAAGTATCTTTTTACTGCCAATAACAACGCTAATAACTTTCCCAGTAAAATTGTTTTACGTTATACGAACGATCCTACGTATGGATTAAATTGATGGGATCTGCTAGTAGCTGGGTAGGAATGTATAGCTATTGTTTGTTAGCGTAATTCAATTGTAGGTAGATACTATTTCTTATAAACAATAATTTATATTTAAACCTGAATATAGTTTGTTCAGAACAAGCAACTGAACCAATTCCATTAATGTTGACCGATGCCGGGGTTCCTCAGTGGTCTGTTCTCTCTGCAACTCTGTTCCTGCTGCATATTAACGATCTGACGATGCCCGGTATCTATGGGTATGCAGATTACAGTACAGTAGTGGAGAGATACCTGCCGGAAGCTCGGGCTAATAAGGAATCAATCTGGTCTGAAAGAGAGGCTGTGGTAGAGCGTACGAAGGCTGCACTAAAGGCAGTTCCGAATAGGGCAAAGCCAATCTTGTATCATTCAATGCCGACAAAACACAGACGTGTCTTTACACCGCCTAAAGGAGTCCGTTCACCATGGCTCCTACTTTCCAGATTGTAACCTTGGCACCGACCGCTTTCAGTTTGATTTCCTCGGGAGTTGAGATTTCCTCGAACCTAAACTTTGGGCGGTTCATTGGGACTAAGGCCAAGGTGGTTGCCACGTATCTTAGCGTTATAGCAATGGTCCGACTGTACTTCACACCAAGGTATTTTTTAATTTTGTACAAAGCACAGGACCGCTCGTGTGTGGAGTACTGCAGCCACATTTGGGCTGGTGTTGCGAAATGTCACCTGGCTTCTTTGGATTCAGTGGAGAGGCGTGTGAAGAATCTGATTGGTGACCCAGATTTAACTCGAAACGGTCTCCAAAGCCTGGAGCACAGGTGTAGAGTAGCCAGACTTTCGGTCTTCTATAGGATGCATTTTGGTGAGCGGAATTGCATGATTTAATTCCCCCATCTCCGTTCCACCATCGGACGACCTGTCGTACGGTGAGTTTCCACCCTTACTTTGTTAACACCACTACGATCCGGACGAAGCATTTCGCTTCATATTTTATAGCGCGTACATCGAGAGACTGGAACAATTTGCCAGCGGCGGTGTTACCTTCGGACTACAATTTGAGTGTCTTCAAGGCTAGAGTGATTAGGCTCTGAATAAACTAACGCACTTTACCATCAACGATTGCATCACTGCTTACCATCAGGCGGGATTGCGGTCAAGCACTAGTATACAATAATTTATTAAAAAAAAAAATTATTACAGTGTAGTTACCAGTACAGTTCACAGCTGATCATAGTGTTCTAGGGCACCCGCCTCGTCACGCCGCCGAAAGCGCGAGCGGGCGAGCGGCGCGTTGATCATATTTTTGTAGGGACAACCAGGTAACGTAATAAGCTTACTTTGTGATTTTCATGTCATTTCATAAAAATACTGGACACGTGTTTCGGGTTTCGCATAATATACAAAAAATAACGTTGGATTTATGTATTTGTGAAGAATGTTGATCGTCTAATGTTTTTCTTAATTTTCTTTTATTTGCCTGTGTCGTTATTTGTGGAATTAACAACAGAGTAGATACATAAGCGACTAAGTAAAGGAGACCTAGTGCTACACACCTCCATCCTATTTCAAATTAAACATATATCAACTTTATTTCAATGATAAGTAAGTTGGCTTGAAAATGCCTTGCACTATTAAAAAAATTATAAAAATATTTTAAGCGGTTTTTTTTTATAATTATAAAGTAGTACTTGACAGCAATCCTGCATGGTGGTAAACCGCGATGCAATCGTTGAAGGTAAAGCGCACTAGTTTATTAAGGGCCTATTCCATCAAAACTGAGTGAGTAGGAAGGTCGACGACAGTTGAGCGAGGTGATGCAATGTTTAACCGAACAACACGACCAATGATGCTGCGCCAGAGGGAGATTGCTCTGAAGACCCTCCACGATCAAACTCCCGACACAACAATATTTGGCGTATCGTACCCGGCACACATCGCAACACAACTGCTCAAAGCCGTCCTCCGTACGGCTTCACCAGACATCATGCTGGGACACGACGAATCGCTAGGTGGCAAGATTTTGTCTAATGAGTTCACTTTACCCTACAATGTGTTTTTTCTCGGCGGTAGGCCATAACATCGGCTGCCGACAGTACCACTACTGTAAAGTACCTGTACTAGGGTAAAGTGAACTTTATTGTATAGGAATTTAAGTTATTTTTGCATTAATTTATATACACAACCTTATTATATATTACTAGCTGCGCCACACGGTTACACCCGGGTTTTTTTTTATATGCCCCGCTCCTATTGGTCGCAGCGTGATGTTAAATAGCCTAAAACCTTCCCGGATTCATGCGCTATCCAATGCAAAAAGATTTTCAAAAAAAAAATTTACAGATTTTGGGGAAGTTGTAATCAATTCGCGAGAAAATAAGATTATTTCAAAATTCACTAGTATTGTTACTGTGATGATTATGTAAAATTTCATATGTTATTTGGTCATGTGTTTACCTAACCTTTATTATCCTTACGGGTCGGACAGGGTTTTCTTAACATATTGTATATTAGTATAGATGTTACAGGGGTTTCTTTTTTACTCGTGGTATAGCCAAGTTTTGCCATCGTTCATCTTAGTGCGTCTTAAGATAAAAAGTTATGAATATTCAATGATGCTCAGCTTTTTCTTGCCTGCATACCAAATACCTAAATTACTTTTGAGATTTCCGATTTTACCTGATATCGCATTGTAGATTTAATATGCTTTTCGTATTGATTGAAAAGTCTGCTTATACTAGAAGTGTCGCGCATGATTTGTCGTCGTGCATCCATAATACCTACTACAGGACAGAATATTAAAATAGTACGACCACGTCCTATCAATGCAAATATTTGAAATCTAAAATGCAACCATCAGTAAAAAAACTTCAACCTTCTCGCATGCTTTCGGTAGTCTATCTGGCATGTTTTATTTTTTTAACAACTTAACTAACATATAAGTGATAATTGAAGTACATAACTGAATTACAAAGGGTAGCTTAAACAAAAAATTTGCTTTCAAAGGGGCTTTGTTGATAAGGGTCTCCATGGCTTCTCATTAGTACCATAGAAAGCGATTAGTACTATTGTGGCAATTCCATGTATTCTACACAAGACTGTTGGTTTCAGGAGTTTCGGAAAGCCGGCCTGCAGAAAGGTAAATCAGGTGACCAACGATACCTCATCCTTTTAAAGAAAAACTATTTAAGTATAAATCGTGTAAAACTAATCTTACAAAAATAAGACGAATTTTATTTTCATAAATAACGGGTTAACAAGCGCCAACTACAAATAAAAATCCAACCATTTTCCCAGACCATCCCTATACAATTTAACACAAAAGTAACTGAATCGATGCATTTAAGACCACAAAACTCTAAAAGGAAATAGCGTTCAAAACTTTGATCAGTGGCCAAATGTAATCCGTACCTGAAAGGTCCCGGCTACACGGATCTTGGCACGAATTCTTAAACTGTCCCAAGCTATGTTAAAATGAATACCTACCTGAGGATGGTTAACTTGGGAACTCGAAGCAAACTCCTCTGCAAAGTGATAGGATTAGGAAGTTTTAGAATGATTTGCATGTTTCTTCGGTGAAGAAAATAATTTATGATTAAACTGTCGCCAAAAGTAATGCCGAGCCATCGATCTTAAAGAATATAAAGATGATAGTCAAAACAATTTATTTATTTAATCATTTATCTAGACACACATACAACGTTACTTTTTTATTTAATCATTTATCTACACACATATGCAACGTTACTTTTTTATTTAACCATTTATCTACACATATACAACATTACTTTTTTATTTAACCATTTATCTACACACATATACAACGTTACTTTTTTCTTTATACGAGACCTGGCCTATAATTGTGTAACACAATATTATTATCACTTGGAATCATTTCGAAGCAAATTGCCAATCAATTGCTTCATATGACCGAAAATGTGTCTGCTTAAAACGTAAATAACGCAATCAATGTTGTTGAACTGTCTAAATGAAACCCATTGCTACTGATAGTAGTGTATTACGCAATTACCTTACTGGATGTCGCTTATATAGTTTGTTCAGAATAAGTGTGGGTTGGTTAAACAAGAAACCGTGGCCCTGCCCGTCCTACAGGCAAGTGAAGAAACACGGGTGGGTTTTAGCCAGTAAAAGTCTGATACGCCCTTCCGCTCCACCCAGAGCGGGAGAAGTCATCTGAAGATTTCCCATCCCAACAAAAAAAAAAACGTATTATAAGCCACAATAACAGCTCCGTGACGTCATCCGTCGAACAAAAGGACTGCTAGCAAAAAAAAAATTATTACAAACTTAATAAGCTAGGGTACTGGGTTTATTTGTATTTTATAATTTTATTATAGGTACATACACTCTTTATACCTACTACACTATCGAATTTCAAGGGAACAAGTATCTTTTTATTACAATCTATGAGATATTTTTTTCTAACCAGTTAATTTCTAATTCTAATTAATTTCTTACTTATTTCTACGGGTAACAGGTAACAAAACTCAAGAAAAACAACAAAACAGCATAACAAAAACAAAAAGCTGTAACAAGTATTCGATGCGCGTAAGCAAGCGCGGGATGATCTTGCGAACGGTACTGACGGTGCGAGTTCGACTACGTCACCAAGATGGCCGCCAATCGCAATATCAACTTGCGGGGCTTATCACCAAAAGGGATCCCGAGATTTATACGATCTACATACAGTTCATGCAGTAGAGAACACCGTGAGTCAGAGACCATCAGAAATAGCCTTAAAACGACGACTTGATTTAAGCTTTCCTCGAACCCAAACTAGTCGCCTTTCAACCAAAGCGATATGTGATCGTCAAACTATAGTAAAACCAACTCACTATGTACTCATAATGCAGTGTAGAAGTTTCGTCTACTCCCTCGCGTGGGACAGGTAGGCGCTGCGAAATGACTTAACGACAGTCCCGAAGTGGTGCGGAGAATAATTACAGCAGTACAAGTTACTATGTCTTATCTACTTTGACGTTATCTAACTATATTATAGAAGGAATTTTAATCCTATCACTGAATGTCCGCAAGTTATGGGATTATTATTACATTGATACTAGAAACTGAACTTTTAAAATTTAAATAAACATATCACTTTATCGTGATACTGGCAAGTAATGTGGATAGTTATTGACCTATGTAGTGCGGTTTTGTAATGTTTATAAACTAGTGCTTGACTGCAATCCTGCCTGATGGTAAGCAGTGATGCAATCGATGATCGTAAAGCGCGCTAGTTTATTAAGCCTATTCATTTTAAAAAATAGTGAATAGGAAGGAAGACGGCAGTTGAGCGAGGTGATGCAATGTTAAACCCAACAACACGACCAATAAGGCTGCGCCAGAGGGAGATTGATCTGAAGACCCTTCACGACCAAACTCCCGACACAACAACATTTGGGGCATCATATCCGGCACACATCGCAACACAACTGCTCAGACCCGTCCACCGTGCGGCTTCACCAGTCATCATGCCGGAATACGACGAATCGCTTGGCGGCAAGACTTTGTCTGGTGGGTGGCAACTTCTGCCGGCAGCCTATGTTATGGCCTACCACCGAAAAAACACGACGGTGACACGTTTGTTATGATTTGAAATGAAATTCACTGAAGAGTTTTTTTTTTTTTTTTGGATAATCATGGTATGAATATACCCCTTCCATTACACGTATAGGTACGAGTTGTTTGTTTCAATGCCCCTATTGAGAATCGTGTTGTCTGGATAACTTTACCTACATACTTTATCTAAGGGAAAAGGTGTCGCTATGGGATCTGGAGGCCAAAGCCCCCGCCCACATGTGAGACTGACGAGAGGAGGCCAAAAGGCCGGGGCATAACTCCGCTGCCGCAAGAAATCGCGGTACTGTAGACAGAGCTCCGGCGGGTTCTCATGGCAACATGGAGAGTGCGATTGTCGATACGCCAGGACACGGTGGAGCATACGGTGGAGGTCTGCTCGGCTTGGGTAGAGCACCGCCGTGTTCTCATGGCGGCGATCGGCGGCGATCCGCCATGGCAGGCCGTCACCTTCTGCGAAGCAGTGATGCTGACAAAGGAGGAGGCGGAGCGCGTAAGGGAGCGGAAATTCCAGCGCCCTCACGTCTCAAGCCGCCGCAGGGGCGCCCTGGTCGGGAGACAACATTAGACTCCCGGCCACCGTAGGCGCGGACGAGCGGTAGGCAGCTGCGCCGCCCGGTAAGAACTAGGCCCGGGTTTTAGTCAGTAAAAGTCTGACACGCCCTTCTGCTGAGAGCATATTTGATGATTTCCCATCCAAAACAAAAAAAGGGGGAAAAGTTGTTTCAGAGATTTCAAAAAGATTCTCACCAGAGTAATATGTAACAAGATGAACGGAAAAAATGCGTCGTTAAGTGACAATCTACCAACACAATATAAACGAATATTTCCGATCAGTAACACTTTTGACGATCACACCTCAACACTGTTGACGATCGGGAAAATAAAGTTTTATTCCTTCACAGTGTGGACATTACGATTTTTTATGTTTTTTCCATTCTACCAGTTCAGTAATACGTTCTAAACGGTATTGATATAAGGAACTTTATCCAAATCGTAGATATGCTTAGTTCTAGGGTTGAGGTTTTGTACCGTACTAAATATCAGTCTGTGATACCCAATTGACATTCTCTTAACTAATTGCAGGAATTAAGCCCGAGTTAGAATACCACATTGCGCTCTATAACTGAATCAGCGACAGATGTTAGAAATGCAACAAACAGGTTGAAGTAAGAATTGGCTAGACACGTCTCGCGAATGCTCTCAGAGAGATGGGCAAAGATCGTCACCCACTGGACGCATGAGAGAGGACATAGCCATCGAGGTAGCCATGGCAAGGTTTGTGCGATGATCTGAGGACCTAGTCTGCGATTTTTATCAATTTCTTATTCAACCACGATTACATTGTCATTGTGCTTCAAAGTTCGTAATCTGCTAAATTCATAATGATTGATCAATTATCTCAGTCGTCTCGTAATGGAATGGTGATAGAATGACATTGCGTATTGCCATTCTAATAAAACCCGTTAGTAGAAATCATCATCATCATCATTATCAACCTTTTTATCGTCCCACTGCTGGGCACAGGTCTCCTCTCATACAGAGACAGAGGAGGATTGAGCATAATCACCACGCTTGCTGAATGCGGGTTGGCGATTTCAGACTTCCAAGACTTCACAACTTCAAGACTTCAGACTTCTTTAGAAGTCCAGGTTTCCTCAAGATGTTTTCCTTTTGTGTATCGGTGGACGGGTCTGAGCAGTTGTGTTGCGATATGTGCCGGGTACGATGTGCCTAATATTGTTGTGTCGGGAGTTTGGCCGCGGAGGGTCTCCAGATCGTCTTCCTTCCTATTCACACAGTTTTTTTTAGTGAATAGGCTTAATAAGCTAGTGCGCCAGTTACCATCAACGATTGCATCACTGCTTACCATCAGGCGGGATTGCAGTCAAGCACTAGTTTATAACTATTAAAAAAAAACCTTCAGTTATTGGTGTCCAAAAAAAAAGAAAAAAAAAAGTAAGAAGTAAAAAAGTACAAAGCAAAGCAAAAGTAAAAGTAGAAAGTACATATAACTTTAG
This sequence comes from Sesamia nonagrioides, assembly GCA_017933935.1. Classification (NCBI taxonomy): domain Eukaryota; kingdom Metazoa; phylum Arthropoda; class Insecta; order Lepidoptera; family Noctuidae; genus Sesamia; species Sesamia nonagrioides. The sequence goes on from JADWQK010001630.1 coordinate 120,054, forward strand.
AAAAGTTACATTGGTACTTGCCTGACTTGGAATCGAACCCGCGCACTCAAACTTGAGTGGCTGGTGTTTTAACCACTAGGCCATCACGACTATAACAACTACTCAATTCGAACATTTATTAATATGGAGTAGAGTATCAGTGTTTGACCACTGGAAAGTCAAAATGACGTAATTTTGTTAGTTGATTAGACTCAAAGGGATGTCAGCGCATCGTGACGGGGTCCACGAAGACCGATGCCTCGAAGACTGAGGCAGAGGTGCGGGTTGGTTAAAAAAGAAACCGTGGCCCTGGCGCATAGGCAATTGAAGGAATACGGGTGGGTTATAGTCAGTAAAAGTCTGACAGGCCCTTCTGCTCCACCCAGAGCGAGTCATTGATGATATCCTATCTACAACAAAAAATACTGTAAATAAATAAGAGGAAAGTTACCGAAAGGGGAAAGTAAACGATACCGAATAAAAACGATTATTTGGAATATTTCAAATATAAGAAATTAATATTTAATATTACACTGTCTTTGTTTTATTTTATTCATTGTAGGTCATCATCATCATCATCTCAACGTTAATCCCAGTCGCATTCGAAGCTTTTTCAGCTTTTGGAGTCTGAGGTCCGCTTTACCAGTCTAACTGCTGATTTTGGCTAAACTTCGATATTTTCCGTGAAGCGACTGCCGTCTGACCTCCACAACCCGAAAGCGATTAGCAAACGGCAGGGTAATTGCGTAATACAGTACCAGTAGCAATGGGTTTCATTTTGACAGTTCAACAACATTCATTGCGATGGAGGGGGGATTGTGATATAGGGGTAAACAGAGCCGGTCGAAACCAAACCTGGTTTCCAATAAACTGGGTCCAGAGAAGGACACGTGCGATAAGGATGGTTTCACCAAGGTAGAGAAGAAGACGAAAAAGCCTGCTTGTCGGAACCAGTGCGGTACTGCGCTGGCAGGACCTAACATGCTGCTGCGTCCAGCAGTACCGGCGACGATGCTATACGTGTCCAGACTGCATCACTCCACGAAGGCTGCCAGTGGAGTCGCTGCGCGTCAAGTTTAAATGGACTGTGAGGTTCGAGGTGTTGGAGCCGCGCCACAGCACGTACTTCAAGTTGTTCGTGGTACGTGTTCCGATGCATGTTCTCGACAAGTTCCTGAAAGAGGAGCTATGGCCGAAGGGTGTTGTGTACCGCCGGTTTCGTGGCCGGCTGCGTGACACCAGTCAGCGAAACACGACGCCGCTGATCCGCGTACAGTGGTTTTAGTTGTTATGTTATATGTATTTATATTATTTTTAAGTTTTAATAGTATAGTATTGTATTTATTGTGATATTTATTAAATCAATTAACAAAGAAAATATATAAAATATGCTTCGAAATGATTTCAACTGATAGTAATGGTTCGTTACGTAACTAAGGCGCGGGTCTCTCATTTCTAATATCCTTTATTAATTCCATGCTAGTCCACCATTATTTAGTTTTCAGCCTTAATTTAATTCAAATCAGGATAAAATAAAATTATTTACAAAGTATCCTCTTACAATTTATACAGGATGTTTCCTTAAAATATTCTCGTTAGCAATTTCTATCACGGAACGATATCTCGGCAAACTTTAATTAAATATAGTCATTAAAAATATTTATAACAGCCGACGGTAAGTCTTGCATTTTTATGAGTTTTTAAAAGATACGCGAGATAATAAGAACGGCTGGCCCGTTAAATAAGGTCTGTGTTAATTATGACTTGCACGTGTACAATGCACCGACTGTCGCCTTGCGAAAATAGGGATGTATCCTAGGTACGAAAATCAAAAATAATTAATCCGACTTATTCATCCATACTAGGTAATATTATAAATACGAAAGTAACTCTATCTATCTATCTATTACCTACGCTTTCCCGCTTAAACCTCTCAACCGATTTTGATGAAATTTAGCCCAGACAATCTTTAGACCCTGAGAAAGGACATAGACTACCTTTTATCCCGGAAAATTTTGATATTCCCGAGGGAAATCTAAAAAAAAAGAAGCCACGGGCGGAAAGCTAGTAGATAATAAAAAAAAATATGACCCGTATTTTTATTTTGTCGAAATTACCAAAAACTACTAAGATACAGCGTATTAAAGTTACGGAGTGGGGGCTAATTACGTCACGCCGTGGTATATTTTGTACCACGGCGTGTCGTCATGCGACATTTCAAATCAATATATCTTCCTAAGTATTTGAATGAAAGAAAAAATAAAAAATAGGTGTTCAATCATCATCATCATTTCAGCCGAAAGACGTCCACTGCTGGACATAGGCCTCCCCCAAGGATCTCTACGGCGACCGGTACTGCGCCTCCCACATCTAGCTCTTTACTGCGACCTTCACCAGATCGTCGGTCTCCCTTGTCAGGGCATCTACCCACGCTGCGTCTTCCGGTGCGTGGTCGCCACACGGGAACCCGTCGCCCCCATCGGGCATCGGTCCTACGGGCAATGTGCCTGGTCCACTGCCACTTAAGTGTTGCAATTCTTCGGATTATGTCGGTTACTCTCGTTCTTCTGCGAATCTCATTTCGGATTTGATCACGCAGTGAAGCCCTAAGCATAGCCCTCTCCATTGCCTTTTAACTGACTTTGAGCGACCAGGTCTAAGCATCACTGGCAACACACACTGCTTTTGTCTTCATCGCGTCACTCCATGTAAAGCACTGGTATTCAGTTGGATCTAGGATCTCCACGACGACCGGTCCTGTGCCTCCTGCATCCAGCGGTTTCCCACGACCTTCACCAGGTCGTCTGTCCACCTTATCGGGGGCCTACCCACGCTACGTCTTCCGGTGCGTGGTCGCCACTCGAGAACCCGCCGGCCCCATCGGGCATCGATCCTACGGGCAATGTGTCCAGCCCACTGCCATTTTAGTGTTGCAATTCTTCGGGCTATGTCGGTTACTCTCGTTCTTCTGCGGATCTCCTCATTCCTGATTCGATCACGCAGTGAAACCCCAAGCATAGCCATCTCCATTGCCCTTTGAGTGACTTTGAGCCTTCTTATAAGGCCCATTGTTAGCCACCACATCTCAATTCCATAAGGCCTCACTGGCAACACACACTGGTCGAAGACTTTTGTCTTGAGACACTGCTTGAGGTGTTCAATATTTTTAATAAATCTATCTGATGGAAATTAAATTATTTTTTAGGATACAACCCAATTCAGTCTTACCACTGTTTTTTGAAAAGACTCGTACCTAAACAGGTCTTCAACTTTGTGTAAATGAATTCATCACAGAAAAGTGAGATGGCTATATACAGTATCACACGTCAGGTATTGGTTCTGAAACAAAACTTGCCTTTGATAAACATACACACTAAGTTACGCTCATCAGGAGGCACGGCAGTACCACTGCCAAGTCGAACGCGAAGCAAACACTGCCATACCATCCTTTATTGGAACCATTTCGCCGCATTTTCAGGCCCCTATTTGAGAACCTCTGGATAAGACCAGAAATTTACGTCATCCAGTAAGCTATATTCACATACTTAAAATCCAAAATTTCAAGTCTATAGGTCATTTGAAATAGAACTAGTACTTCTCATAAACTCAGAGAGCTAACATTTGGTACAGAGTTAGAGTTTAATGGCCACGTAAAGGGTAAACTATAAAAACTAGGATAATCGAAGATCTGGAGTATCTGGTGACCCTGATTAGAAAACACAAGAACCCAATTAAACTCTTTGAAGTCGACATACCGCCTTTACAAAAAAAATTGTTACACACTACATCCATACTAATATTATAAATCCGAAAGTGAGTTTGTTTGTTTGTTTGTTCCGCTTTCACGCTGTAACTACTAAACCGATTGCTTTGAAATTTTGCAGACATAAATTTAGAATTCCGTATTAAATAATAAGGTACTTTTTATTTTGGAAAAATATGATATTCCCGACGGAAATCTAAAAGGCATGATATAACCGAATTCCACAAAAGCTAGTCATTAGAATCACAATGATGAATGAATTACATTACAATCACAAAAATACAGTATCACGTAGGAAAGGATGAAATAATGACAAAGATGTTTATGAAAATGTCACTCACACGTTCACTTGTTTCATCTTGTCACCCTTTTTGAGGTTGCGCCGGATTAAATAATAGGTTACTTTTTATCCTGGACAAATTTGATATTCCCGAGGGACATCTAAAAAGCGCGATATAACCGAATACCACGCGAGCAAGCCGCGGGCGGAAAGCTATTAACTATAATAATAAAAAAATCTCAGTAAGGAACCTTGACTTAGCACGACTTTGTCTAGATTTCTTTACTTTTTAGAAATAAACAAGCAGCTCTTTCGAGACTTGGCTAGTTTTTAACAAAATGTTTTTGGTGGAGTTATATTTTACGTAGGTGTAGTTAAACCTTACCAGTACTAATGGTCAATTAAAAGGCCCGAAGTGCGTTTCTGTAACCATATCAGTCAAAACTTAGTTGAAGTGTGGACATCCAACTAACACTATTGACAGTTCAGTTCTCATAATAGACTGTGCTATCTGTTTTGAAGGTTATTTTTTGTGTCCACTCTTGCTTGTCCAATCCACTTAAAAAAAAAAGTTGTTTCTTTCAGGTTTCCCCATATTTTGTTAGTAACATTATGACTTAAAACAACTATGTTAGTATCTAAACATAAAAACAAGTAATACAAAATAGAAAATACAAAAAAGAACAAAATAGAATATTAAAACCTTATCCATGAACCTGCCACCTTCAGGGGCACCTGGAACAAGCACATGCGATCGTACCCAATGCCGCTGAATGGGGCAGTCTGGCTTGTCAGCGATGACAGACAGGATGGTGTTGGTGCTCCCCCGCACCCTGCGCATGAGCGAGGCCACGCGGCTCCTCACTGTCGCCCCGAACCCTTCCGTACGGGCGTGTGCAAACATGGCCGATGCGCTGCAGTACTGTGGGAGCCCCAGCATCACCCTAAAGGCATTGTTGTATTGTACTCGCGTTGAAGGCCCGCAGCGTATAGTTGACCCACAGACTGCAGGTGTATAAGTTTCGACAGTATGCTTTGAAAAGCGTTATTTTTACTACCACGTTGCATCGCGCAAATCTGCGAGCCAGCATGTTGCAGCGGACCGTCAGCGCCCTCCTTTCCCTTTCCATGTCTTTGTCATCCTTCAAATCCTCGGTAATCACATGGCCGAGGTATTTGAATTCCTTAACTCTATTAAGTGCGACACCGTTAAGCAGTACGGGGGTGCACATAAAACATTTCGACCCCGGGACCTAAATATTAGCAACTCACTCTTTTTGTCGTTATATAGAAGTCCATGTGTTTTCGCATAATCCTTTCATACATCTAATAACCTCCTAAGTGCAGAGATTGATGGACTGAGCAGCACCATGACTTTTGGCATTGGCAGAATAGTCAACATCGACTTCACTTGCATTATTGCAAGTGAAGTCGATGTTGATGATTTATATAAAAATAGAATCTATTCCATGTTTTATATTGATTATGTGTGTATTTCAAGACAGGTATTCTAATACCTGTCTTGCCTATATTGTTCCCACTGTTGGGATGTTGGCAACACAGGCCACTTCTCAGTGAGAGGGAGTGGGCCGTAATCTACCACGCTGGCCCAGTGCGAGTTAGTAAATTTCACATATCTTCGAAGTTTTGGCTCTAGTCCATGCCGGTTTCCTCACGATGTTTTCATCCAACATTTTGAAAGCAGTGGTAATGAAATAATTTACACAAAGTAAAGTGCCTAAACCTAAACCTGGACTTAAATCGAGTCTGAAATCGCCAACCCGCATTGAGTAAGCGTAGTGATTAAGCTCAATCCTTCTCTGTATGAGAGGAGGCCTTTGCCTAGCAGTGGGACGATAAAAGGTTGCTGATGATCATGATAAAAATGCCTGACTGTAGTAGGTCACAGGTTCGAACCCCACCTGTGACCTACAACTAATAATTATACCGATACCACTAGGCCACCGCTGCTCTAGGAATACATAGTTGACAGATGGCCGACTACAATCAAACCTAGGTACATTACATTAGGTTATATAGGTGTTATAACTGTAACATACACGGTTTACATCGCATCGTAAACTGACAATGTAACGGATTTGAACAGCCAATGTGACGTCACACCGATATTGTTTTATGATGCCAATGCATACCGGTCTCCGCCATTTACAGGTGATGCTCAAAGCTTTTAGATGTATATCAGTGTTGTTTTATGTCCCTTGCAGTTTCTGCTTTGCATTAGTTAGTTTGTAAAGAGAATTTGTAAGTAGAAAAACTCAAAGCATTTAATTCAATGAAAAAATTTGCGGACACTTTTGAAGTTTCAAAATTAAAATGACAAAGTCGCTATAACTTAACGACTATTTCATCTAAATTTTGACAAAAATTTAAGTTACGTCTATGAAGAAAAACAGCTACGGAACTCCAAAGATACTCTTTTAAGCCAAGATACACACACACACAATACAATCCTGTGCGCCTACTTGATTCATGTAAAGAAAAAAAAAAGAAAGAATGAAAAATTGTTTATTCCGCACAAACAGAACGCACATTACAATAATATAGGCCTCATCAACCTTTTTATCGTCCCACTGCTGGGCACAGGTTTTCTCTCATACAGAGAAGGATTGAGCGTAATTACCACGCTTGCTCAATGCGGGTCAAACCTTTTAATCAGTAATTTCGCCACCTGCTTTAAAAACCAATAATTCAGTCTTTAAGACCTTATGTCTGAGCCCATGAGTCACCGCATATTGTTCGCATATAGCGGTTAGTCGCCTCAGAGCATCGATAGATGGGCTCAGCAACACTATATCGTCAGCATAACTACCTGTCAATATGACATCCGACTCTGGTGCTGCCGAGCTCAAGGACCCTAGTTGTCCAACAAAAACGTTTAGGGATATTTATTACTTGTGACAACAGAAGCACATGATCTGAAAAATGAAAATTTCAACTACAGTCTATTCATCCCGGTTCATGAGATAGGTACAATTTGGCGACACACAGACAATGGAGTCTTAATAGAGCGTCGTTTATACCTTTTGGGTACGGAACCCTATAAATTAGGTTTCAGAAGTTGGAAATACCTAACAACTGAATGTATTTATACACACTTTAAATGTTAAAGGTTCAAATCAAGAGATAGTTTATTTGTGACACACAGGTCTATATCATGGGTCTTACAATACAAAGTGAGTCTTGCTGTGATCTGCCTCACGGGCATACCAATTCATTAAACAATAACAATGTACAGAAAAAAGGAAAAAAAATAACTTATTAACATGTCAATCAAACATCAACAAAGTTAAAGTTAGAATGGTGCTCGGAGTACCTTGAATTCGACCATAATTATGAACACGAATACGATAGACACAACCTCCCCACAATAAAACAAACGACAACATGAACAGAACATTTAACAGCTAATCCAAAGCTTATCTAACACAACCAGTATTTATCCAAACACTGCAACACATCAGTCGTTGGTTGCAGCAACCATTACATCGGCAGACACACGATTAATCCCGAGATCCATCTACATTGGTGACTGAGCGGTAACCGATTGTGTGTGCAACCAACTATTTATCGTGGAGTATAATGAGACCGAAGGGACATCGGACATTAATATTTGTTTAGAACAAGCTTGATTGGGGAACGTTTAGCTCCTGTTTTTGGTGGATCGGACGTTGTAACGTGTAGTGCAACTGTTCTGTGAGGACTATTTGGTGATTACGTTAAACAGACTTTTTGGATATTTAGGTATTACTCGTACTTTCCGTTATTGATGGCCGAAAGAAAATAATTTATTTGCGGTAAACATGAACATGGTTTAATGGCAGTGGACCTGATACATTGCCCGTAGGTCCGATGCAAGATGGGGCCGACGGGTTCTCGAGTGGCGACGTCGCAACGGAAGACGCAGCGTGGGTGGGCCCCGACAAGGTGGACTGACGACCTGGTGAAGGTCGCGGGAAACCGCGTTAGTTCAGTCCTGTTACATTATCAGCGGCTGACGTAAACTGACATATTTTTACGAATGCACCTCATGTCACTGGCATAAGGTTCAATATTGCGTGCCATGCCTTAAGTGACTTTTAAGGCATAGACATATATAGGGCATATGAAGACCTAGGCATTGTAGAGGTACGACCTAAAAAAGCATTGCTAGGCCTAGGTTATCTATCTAACAGTATAGGTTTCATCAATATTGACAACGAAAGGTGGACATCGAAATGACTAGAAACTCGTCTCTTGTGAAGTAATAATAAATAAATATAAATAAAATAAAACGACAAGTGTACGGGAGAGGGCGCCACTAAGCCACGATACGTATCGGCTTCGTAATAATTGTGGATTAAAATATATAAACGGGTGAAATTCGGCACAAAACCAAATTCAGTGGAAACATAAACAAAGGAATTTTAACTTATATTGTGGACAAAGCACCAAAACCAGTGAATAACCATCTAAATACAAGCAAAACAGTGAAGTGAAATAACGGTTTTACTATTCTGGCAGTAACTTCTACGTACAAAAAAGTTGGTCTACATAACCTACGAGCAATAGTACGTAATTCAACAGTAATATTAATCAACAATACAGTAAATAATTAATCCTAACCAACAAAATAATGAGCTTGCAACCTTAGATTATACCAAAAAGAGGGTACCTGTAATCTAAGGCAATTACATCAGAAAAACACATAAATATCGATCAAGCTCGAGGTACACCAAGTCAGCGTTCCGCGTACTAGTACCTAACCAAGCCAATAGAGGGCAGAACAAGTAGCAAAATAAACATTTTCTTACTAATCTCAAAGATTATATTGTGCAAACCATGGAAGAAATAATGAATATGCTCCGAAAAATACAAAGCGAACTTAACGAACAAAAATTGACCATTGTGCCATCAGCGGATAACGTTACGCAACAAGTTACTCATACCATAAATCTCAAACTAGAAGAAAAATTCAAAATAATGGAAGAAATACACGATAACCTAGAAAAAAAGCTGGAAAATCAGGAGAAAAGATTATACTTCCTAGAGAAGCAATCAAGACAGAGGAACATTGTTATATTTGGCTTAGCGGAGACGGAAACATCTTATGAAAACTAAGAAGAAAACATCATAAATTTCATTAAACGCTACTTCTCTATAGAGCTAGAGAACCGAGATATACAAGAAATTAGGAGAATAGGGAAGAAAGGAGAAAAACCCCTACTAATCACTGTAACATTTACAACACTGGGCACAAAAATAAGAATTTATAAACAGAGAAAAATATAAAAAAAATACTGATTATTATATAAACAAAGACTTGCCACAACACATTTTAGAAAAAAGAAAGGAGTTACTAGAACAAATGAAAATAGAAAGAGAGAAAGGAAACTATGCCACCATCAGATATGATAAATTAATAATACGCCGCAATAACGCAGATGTATCAGTCTATAAGAAAAGAACCTTACCAATTTCACGGATGATCCAGTACTAGGTACACAAGTAAACAAAAAGAACAAAACCCAGACAAAAAAAGGACTAGAGAGATCATCAAGTATATCAGAAGGAGTTCTTAAACCAGGAATACTTAGTTTTTTAACCAACAAAAACCCCGGAAACCCATCAACCGAACAATTTAATAAAAACTATAAACAACAGCAACTGCCGCCCCCCTCTCACATGGAAAACACGACAAGTACACAAATAAAGAATAAAAAACATCTTCCGAGCCGGTCGGTCACCGTGGAAGATTACGACCAAAACCCTCCAGAGAAAAATAACAATAAACCGTAGAAGCAACACTCATCTGAATACCTACAGGTACATATGAAACACGTAATTTTAAAACTTAGAAGACATACTCTCAATGAACAGAGTGTTTATAAAATATAAAAAATAAACTTTGATTTATTATTAACATCGATAATCGAATCCAAGGGCCCAATATGTATTGTACAGTTCAACTCAATCGGATCGAATTACTGTCTCATAAGATACAGGTATTCCCTAGTTTAGGCGGCAGGATTTATTGTTTTGTTACATAGAAAATTATCTTTATTCTATTCTGTCTTCTTGTATCTATTGTTAGTTTCTTTAAGGCATGTACCTGCAAACTTTATCTATGTACGTTTTTTGCTCAATAAAGTAATTATTATTATTATTCCGTTTATTTTTTACATATACATATTCGTTTACATTTTTAAATATTTATAAAAAACATAAAAACATTTAAAAATATAAAAAATAGTGTTCCACCGATGGCGGGAGCAGGGTCCAAGCTACCGGTGGTTAGGGCTCCAGAGACAGGAACCTCCTCACGATGCGGGCCGTATCGAGGAGTACTGCCTTTTGAATCAGGCCTTTGATCCAACTGCCTAACGAGAGCCTCAATAGATGTTGGTCGAGGCTCTTGGCTATCAAACCATTGGCCGATACGACAATCGGTACAATGACAGCCGAGTTCACATTCCACATGTCAACAACCTCGTGCGCCAAGTCGAGATATTTCATTTGTTTCTCTTTCTCAGCTTTCACGAGATTGCCGTCATGTGGAATGGTAACATCGACAATCATTGCGAGGCGCAATAATCGATCTATCACTACTATATCAGGCTTATTTGCAACAATAGTCCTGTCTTATTATTATTATTATTTTTTACATATACATATTCATTTACATTTTTAAATATTTATAAAAAACATAAAAACATTTAAAAATATAAAAAATAGTGTTCCACCGATGGCGGGAGCAGGGTCCAAGCTACCGGTGGTTAGGGCTCCAGAGACAGGAACCTCCTCACGATGCGGGCCGTATCGAGGAGTACTGCCTTTTGAATCAGGCCTTTGATCCAACTGCCTAACGAGAGCCTCAATAGATGTTGGTCTAGGCTCTTGGCTATCAAACCATTGGCCGATACGACAATCGGTACAATGACAGCCGAGTTCACATTCCACATGTCAACAACCTCGTGCGCCAAGTCGAGATATTTAATTTGTTTCTCTTTCTCAGCTTTCACGAGATTCCCGTCATGTGGAATGGTAACATCGACAATCATTGCGAGGCGCGCTAATCGATCTATCACAACTATATCAGGCTTATTTGAAACAATAGTCCTGTCAGTAATAATAGACCGATCCCAATATAACGTGGCATGGTCATTTTCAAGAACTGGGTCGGGCACATACTTATAATACGGTACCTCAGAATCCACAAGTTTATATTTCAAAGCAAGTTGCTGGTGGATAATCCTAGCTACTTGGTTATGCCTGTGCAAATACTCGCCGTTAGCCAAACGAGAGCAACCAGAGATAATATGTCTGATGGACTCACCCGGATGGTGACATGCCCGACACACGTCAATCGTCCCGTCCTTCATAATAAATCTCTGGTAGTTATTCGTCAAGATAACTTCGTCCATAATTGCACAGACGAAACCTTCAGTTTCCCCGAAAAGGTCACTGAATCGTAGCCAGGATACGGAAGCTAAGAAGTCTACATTGGGTTCATGAAGAGCCCGATAAAATCGCCCGTGAAGTTCCTTGCTTTGCCATATCATCTTGCGGTCATCAGTGGTAAGTATTATAGGCTTGTGCCAGTTCTCTTTCGCCATGGATAGCGGGGTAAGCCCCTTGTCTACTGTGACAACATCATGATGCATACCCACTACGGTTTTTAAAAAATGTTCTCTGAGACTGCATACCTCTCGGTTGTGGAGGGTCTTCGCATTTAAAAAGCCTCGACCCCCGCACTTCCGCGGAATATACAGTCTCATCACCGATGATCGTGGGTGATGCATCCTGTTTCCTGTCAGCAGTGTACGGACCCTTCTATCCAGGGCGTCGAGTTCAGTCTGAGTCCATTTAAGTATGCCGAAAGAGTACATCAAAACCGGCATGACCCACCCGTTGAAGGCGCGCACCTTATTCCCGCCCGAAAGAAGACTTTTTAATACCTTCTTCAGGCGACCAAAGAAGTGCTCCTTCAACGATTGCTTCATGTCAGCATCGTTGATACCTAACGCTTCCGACATACACAAATATTTATAGCTCTCGAATGAGGAGAGGGATCTAAGGTGTATGGAATCCGGGAGTGTAATTCCTTCGGATTCCATAATCTGCCCCCGCTCTACATGCATGACTGCACATTTGTCCACACCAAATTCCATTTTGATGCCACTACTAAAAGTTTCAATTACATTCAGTAGCTTCATCAGATGCAATTTATTGGGGGCAAAGAGTTTCAAATCATCCATGTAGAGGAGGTGAGATATGACCTGACCACCTCTCTTCAATCGATAACCCAGCCCTGAATCCTCCAGCAGTGTGCTTAGAGGATTCAGAGCTAAGCAGAACCAAAGTGGACTCAAACTGTCGCCCTGGAATATTCCCCGCTTAATCCATACAGGTTCATCATTCCCTTGGATCCGTCGACTCCCTGGATAGCGAAGGACTGTCCATTGCCCCATACACGACCTAAGAAAAGTGCGTAGAGTTGCATTAATCTTGTACAACTCCAGTACCCTCATAAGCCATGTATGTGGCACCGAATCGTAGGCCTTCTTATAATCTATCCAGCAAGTTGAGAGGTCCTTGCGGGATCGACGAACCTGTTGGCTGATGGCCATGTCTATGAGGAGTAGCTCCTTAGTACCGCGGGACCCGCTCTTACATCCATTTTGAGAGACAGACATGATGGAGTTGCTGTCAAGATGTTTATTTATTTTAGCTTTCAAAATGGATGTAAGAACTTTATAAACCGTTGGTAAACATGTGATCGGCCTATAATTGTTGGGTTCCGCGGTGCTACCTGATTTATGGAGCAGGTGGGTAATTCCAGTTGTTAAGAACTGGGGTAGCGAACCAGACTCTAAGGATGACTGGAATTGAGATGCCAAACAAGTGTGTGAAACTGTGAACTACTTAGCCATTTTAGCCAAAAGTTATGCAGCCCGTCCGGTCCCGGTGATTTCCAATTCGGTAACGAACGGACTGCTGTGGTTACATCTATTGGTGTTATTAAAATAGTATCCATTTCTGGTATCATTTCACACACTTGCTCGACATTCTGTATCCAGTCACCCTCAGCGTGACAGACGGGTACTGACCAGATGCTGCGCCAGAATGCACTCGTGGCGGCAACATCCGGCCGGCACACATCGGCCTCATTCAGTTCAGAACGCTCCCAAGCTCTGTATACCCACCTCTCATCACTCTGGAACATGCGATTCTGCGTATATCGATCCACTCGCCGCTTATACCGCCGTATACGGTTCGCCCATGCACAAACTTTTTGCTTCAGGAAGTCGATGCGCTCTGTGACATGTGATATGTATTCTCGAGGACTGATTCCAGTTCCTGAGAACGGCTGTCTCACAAAGCGCATCACTCTTGGTCGTGCATTGCCCTCCCTGAAGCAGTATAGTTTGCCGATGAGTACCCTGGCCCCATCGATACGACGCTCGATCCTGTGCTGCCAGGCTGGTACGGCTGGTTTTGGTCGGTTAGCTTCATCACAGTTTGGGAATTTTATATTAGCTAATCGACATGCCGCTACAGCCGCGCAAAACAGGATCGAGTGTGTATCAATCAGATCCTCGCTGCTCTCGAAGCATTCTTGAGCTGCGAGTCCAGAGTACTCACCAGCGCCCTATTCTTTTTGTGCATAGGTAGCCGTGGTAATCGCGGTCTAAGGTCTGTTGGAGTGGACCTATATTCGCGAAACGCATCCTCCAGTGTGCTCCTCAGTCGGTCGTTATACTGGCTACTTACTGTTTCAACCCTATCATCCTCTTCTTCTACACGATTGGACCGCGGCGGAACAGCATCAATAATTGACGCTAGTGCCGCGGTCTGTGTCAGAGTCGGGGCGATTTGGTTGCTCAGTACCTCTGAGCGCAGCCTATCAAGTGCGGTATCGTCCAACCTGTGATGGCGTTGGATGACCCGCACCTGATCCGACAGTCGTTGGGCCGAGACGTTGACAGTTGGTTCCAGTGCCTGAAACAGAGACAGCATCCTTTCACGGTACGCAGTGAGGTTAGTTCCCCCCTCTGTAGCCCCGTAATATGCACGCATGACGTTCTCATTCATTGTTTGAGACCATCTCATGCGCTGCACACAACCACCGGCAGCGGGGACCCGGCTCGGGGCCGGATGGCCCCTAAGTCCCAAGCTCTTCGGTGGCCGGCCTCTCCCCTGCCGACGTACAGGTGTTGGCGACGTCGGCGGAGAGAAATACTCGTCGCTCGAGCTCAACGCAACTGCCGCGGCCGGTGTCGTCAAAGCGTTCACAGTGGCGCTGGAGACCGGCGGCGGCGAGGCGGAGCTGAGCAACGAATCCGGAGATGGTGGGCGTGCTCGTTGTCTTGCGGCAAATCTAGTCAACATATTTTCACCGTTTCATTTTTCTTTATTTATTTATATTTCTTGTGTTGTCGGTGACATATTCTGTCATGTCATCTTGTATTCTTAAATTTTGTGGTTTGTCCATTTTACTTATCTAGTAAATTATATTATGTATTATATTATTAGATTACAGCAGATACATATATAGATAAATGCACAAAGAATTGTAATATTTTTAAATAGATATTAATATGGTAAAATTTTAAAACGTGATCTGTTGACGTTGGCGGTGTTGCCTTATTATTATTATTGGGTAGCACGATTGAAAAAATATCTAAAACGTTACATCATTTACCTAAGCTTCACAGGTCTACCAGAAAGACTCTGGAGGAGGCCTTTACCTTTAATTGAGAGGTTTCTTGCTCAAAATATTAAATAAGTATTATTATTATGTCTAATTTTAACTTCAAATATTCCAATAATTAATTAATCGTATTTATATTGTTTTCTTTTTAAAATGAAACTTCAAAAATATAGTGGATTGGAATGGATTGAATTATAATCTAATTAATTGCTAATCACACATTAATTTTAATTTTTTTTTTTTTTTTTTGCCTGCACACTGATACAGAAATTGTATTATGTACTTATAGCAAGAAATAAAAGGCTTTTTATTTTTATTTTATTTATTTATTTAACTGAGAACATCTACAGCGACAACTGCGACGAACTAGTTACTGCGAGGACTACATCAGGTGACTTCTGTGGTGTTGCTGTGTGCCTACGACACGGACTTCACCGAAACAAGGGAAGACTTCGGTGCAACTTCAGCGACGTTCTACTTGTCATTGCTTACTATTGACTGCACCGTCATTGTCAATGAACTTTACAACCCTTAACTTTTAATACCCCTAGCCTGTAACAAGATGTTCACAAACCGTCACATTTTTTCCGTTGTTTTCTCAATTAAGAAAAAATGCAGATTGAACTGTAAATAAATTTCGTTTGTAGCAAAGGGTATCGGCTTCAGCGTACGTAGGCAATAGCGGCAGTGGTTCATCATTTCATATGTCGTATTGTTACTTCTTTGGAAACCACTTATCAGTTCTTCTTCTTTAGCCTATAGAGGTGCACTGCTTGGCAAAGGCTTCCCCCAAGACCACACATTACATTGCGGGCAAACCAGTATCCTCACGCTTGGCAAACAGTTTGGGGATCGTAGTAGTTTAATATTCCACAGGAGAAGCGCTGCTGTTCGCTTCTCTGGCGAGAGTTCCCTCTTACGACACCCACGTTAGGAAATGGGATGGTATGTACTATACTAAGCCCGGTACCACACGGGCTTATCATTTCATAATGAACATACACAATATGTCAAGAAAACCCTGTCCGATCCGTGAAGGTATTTTTAGGCATCGATAACTGATTCTACAAATCCGGGCTGAACTTAAAAAAAATCCCCTAAAAAGTAAATAATATTTCGAAAAAGGAGTTAAATTGATACATGCGCGGGCGAAAGGGGGCAGAGCATGCGGCACGCAGTCGCATCGCTATTCGCTCATAATTATACCATCAAAATTTGGGGAAGTTGGAATTAATTAGCGGAAAAAAAGATTATTTCAAAATTCATTAGTATTGTTACTATGATGATTATGTAAAATTTCATATTTTATTTAGTCATGTATTTACCTTACCTTTATTGTCCATATGGGTCGCATCTTTACTTTTAGATTATAAATGGAAAAGTGAGTTTGTTTGTTTGTTCCGCTTTCACGCTATAACTACTAAGCCGATAGCTCTGAAATTTTGCAGCCGTTAAGTTAGAAGTCCGGATTAAATAATAGGGTGCTTTTTATCCTGGAAATATTTGACATTCCTGAGGGAAATCTAAAAAAACGCGATATAACCGAACACCACGCGGGTGAAGCCGCGGGCGAAAGGCTAGTATTGTATATTTTAAGATTTCCTATATAATACAGTATTCTTAATGTATTCTTAATGTCATAGACAAACAGTTATTTAGATAATTAATGTCCAAAAATATTGTTTCCATGATGATTATGTGAAATTTCATATTTTATTTGGTCATATGTTTACTTAACCTTTATTATACTTATGGGCGTTCGGGCTTTTCTCTACATATTGTATAAATGCACAGTTGTCTTAAAACTGCAGGCCATCAATATCATCATCCACCTAGTCATTTTCCCATCTTTGTTGAGATCAGCTTCCAGTCTGTAGAAGTAAGATTCAGTTGAATACCTGTATTTTACAAGGACCCACTACATCCTATCTGACCTCCAAATCACAGTTATTGGGCAATACGACATCATCATCATCATGATCTCGGCGTTAATCCCAGTCGCATCCGAAGCTTTTCAGCTTTGGTATCTGGGGCCGCTTTACCAGCCTAACTGCTGATTTTTGGCTAAACTTCAATATTTTTCGTGAAGCGACTGCCTCTCTGACCTCCACAACCCGTAGGCGATATCGAAGCATTGCAGTTAGACCAATTGTTGGACTTTTGAGGGCTCCAACAATTATTACAATCATATTATTGGGCAATCCGACAACCCTTGGTAAATCTGGTTGTCACACTTTCAGGCTTCAGACTACCCGTAACTTTAGAATCACGGAGAGGTCTAGATAAGTCAGGTTAGTACCACAAAAATATTTATGAAAATGATTAAAAAATAGTACAGTTTATTTATGCAATTCTAAGAAACATACAAGAAATCCACTCAATCTAATAATCCATTTAAATGCAACTGGTGCTCATAAAACGGCTGCCAATAAAACAATCGTTGTATACAGCAACAGTTGCACTACCGGTTGTACAGGAGACAATCGTTGTATAAATTACAGAGCATGAAAATATTCGCGACTCCGATTCGATTCCAGAAAAATTGCTGGATGTACGGGATCATATTGCGAGCGGCGACAACGCGGGTAGTTATCTAACTGATAACATTTTATAGATTAACAACTAAACTAAAATGTTTAATCTTTGTCATCATTAACAACCTTGTATTACCTTGGATATTTTTTCCACTTTATAATTGTAAATTAGTACTTGACTTCGATTTTGCCTGATCGTAAGCAGTAATGCAATCGTTGACGGTAAAGCGCACTATTTTGTCAAGAGACTATTAACTCCAGCCTTGAAGACAGTTACATTGTAGTCAGACCGAAAGACCACCTCTAGCAAATTGTTCTAGTCCAATAAAATATGATGAATATATTTTATTTCACATAAACGAAAATGGGCTTTTATGAAAAACGACAGAAGCGAATCGTCAATGAAAATGCATATCTCTGATGATAAACAGGTCTATCACAACGTTCTTATTAAAATATTTCCTGTAATATAATGATTTTGAATTTTGACCTTTTGCGCTGTATTGAGGTGCGCGTCCTAGGTGCACAGAGTGTGGGGCAGCGGCACTTCCGTTCTCGCGACGATTGCCAACAAATTGGATTGCCCTTGTCCTGCAATGCTGCAGCAGACATATTGCTGATTTGAAATTGTTGTCTGTGTTTGTGTGTATTCGTTTTTGTTCTCTTGTATGTTACATTTTACGTATCTATTTGTATGATTCTTGGTACTTGAAATAAACTAAATTTATTTGTTTATATGTCCAGGCAGGTGAGCATGTCTGATTATTGATATTGCGTTCCAATTGAAAAGTAGACAGATTTCAAAAATAACACTAACAAAGCATTTCTCAACAAAATAGACGTCCCTATATTTTTATTCCAGTTGGCTTGGAACCTCAGCGGTTTGTAAAAAGTGGTACGAGTGTATAATTAAAATGGTGCGCCAAGAAACTGTCAATATCTGTGCAATATCTGTAGGCTCATAACGGTAAACTTGGCAGGTGACTGAGAGCAATTGTTTTATTATTTTCAGCTGAAGGAATATTCGTGTAATAAAGGAACATTATTGTGTAAAAAAATTGTGTAGTGGTTGAATCGTGGAAAAAAAATAATATCGTACCCGGCACACCTCGCAACACAACTGCTCAGACCCGTCCTCCGTATGGCTTCCCCAGACATCATGCCGGAACACGACGAATCGCTGGGCGGCAAGACTTTGTCTGGTGGGTAGGAACTTCTGTCGGCAGCCGTTGTTATGGACTCACCGAGAAATTAGTAGTACTACTACTAGTACTTTCTAGCATCGTCTTTCTGATCTTTATTTATCATCCCTGTATTGATCTATCTTATATTGATTTGCATAAGTACTGCGTCACATCCATACCAATAATTTATTGCGAAATCATTCAAATCAAATCAAATCAAATCATTTATTTCAAATAAACCAGTTACAGGCACTTTTGAATTGTCAGAAGGTCGGTCAGTCAATTAGATGAAGCTAGTCGCCCATTCCAAAGAGTAGGTACCTATGGAGAAGAACGGGCAAGAAACTCCATGGACACTCTTTTAAATTTTTAAGCTATTGTTACAAATATTTGATTACATCATTCATGTTGAAATCAACCGCGTGAGAACGATGCAGAAATATATTGTACGCTGAGAGCGTCCATTATGGAAAACATACAAAAATCAATTCAGAAATTAAAATACGCCGTGGCAGCTAAGAGATGACCAGTCCCCTCCGACGGCGTCCGTTCACGAACATGACGTATGGATCAGCATCATTCAGCTCAACCATATCGAAGGGAACCCAATGACCCAAAACACACGCCACCATCAGCGAGACATTTAAGTGAGCATGACATACTCTCAACAGCCAGAGCACAATTAAGTCAATAAAAAGACTAACCCAACAAATAAATGCCTTACAGCACATTCGTACATTGTGCTCACACGTTTGCCATGCAATTATACAATACTAAGAAATTGAATCTACACAATGCTAAGATAGTTTTGTCCAAGGTTCAGCAGCTCCAACAGTGTTCCCGAATCTGTGGAAAGTTTAGCTCCTGTGCAGCTGTACAAGTGCCGAACACCTCTGTCAGCGATACAATTCCGTAACGTACAATATGCTTGGCTACATAGTGTGTAATACAGGCTTTGAATAAATAACATAAACAATTACATATTAAAACTACAAGAGGAAAAATCAAAGAACAATCATTGTATAGAAATCGGACGCAGCTCAAGCCCAAGCCTTTTTGTCCTCAATATAATCCTTCACACTATAAAATGCTTTCTGACACAACTTACGTTTAATGAAGGATTTGAATTTATTCAGGCTTAGATCTTGAACCACCTCTGGAAGTCCATTGTAAAAATGTATACATTGGCATCTGAAAGAGCCACCTATTTTCTTGAGCCTTGTTGTAGGTACAATAAATTTGTGCCTGTTCCTAGTATTTATATCATGGACATCACTGTATTTTTTAAACAATTTTATATTTTTATGAGCATACAAAAGATTTTCATAAATATATTGAGACGGCACGGTCAGTACATTAATCTCTTTAAATTTTTCTCTGAGAGAGTGTCTCGGTCTTAATTTATAAATTGCACGAACAGCTCGTTTCTGCAAAACAAATATTGTTTGAATATCGGCGGCATTTCCCCACAACAGAATGCCGTACGACATTACGCTGTGGAAATAGCCAAAGTACACTAAACGGGCCGTCTCAACGTCAGTCAAATTACGAATTGTTCTAACTGCGTATGCAGCAGAACTTAGCTTTTTTGACAATTTTTCTATATGTGAACCCCATTGAAGCTTAGCATCCAGAGTTATACCCAAGAACACTGTGCTGTCGTCAGATTTCAATTCTTCGCCCTTTATCAACACTTTATTTTCCACCTGCCTCACGTGAGATAGAGTAAACTTAATGCATTTGGTTTTTTTCTCGTTTAAGAGTAAATTATTAACATTAAACCAATGGACTACTTTAGAGATCGCGCTATTTACATCATCAGTAACCTGCTGCTGACGTTTCAGTTTAAATAAAAGTGAAGTGTCATCTGCAAACAACACTATATCGTGGTTATCCTTTATTAGGTACGGCAGGTCATTGATGTAAATAAGAAACAAAAAAGGACCAAGAATTGACCCCTGTGGGACTCCCATTGTTACTAAAGATCCGGAAGATCTTTTTCCATTAACGTCAACGCTTTGAATCCTACCACTCAAGTAAGATGTAATAAGATCCAGTGCAGAGTTCCGGATCCCGTAGTGGCGGAGTTTCCTGATTAACGTATCGTGAAGAACGCAATCGAATGCCTTGGACAAATCACAAAAGATGCCCAAGGCATCGCATTTATCCTCCCATGCATTATATATATGACCTAGAAGTTCAACACCGGCATCAGTAGTTGAACGACCCCTTGTAAAACCGAACTGTTTGCTATGTAATAATTTATGTTTATTAAAAAAATTTAGCATTTGGTTTAAAATTAATTTCTCAAAAATTTTACTAAAGGTAGGTAGTACAGAAATAGGTCTATAATTTGTGGGGTCTGATGTACTACCAGATTTAAACAAAGGTATTATTTTACTATTTTTCATGAGATCAGGAAACTCTCCACAGTCAATACAAGCATTAAAGATAACAGCTAGAGTGGGTGCCACAATATCAATAATAGACTTAGCAACTTCCACCGAATGACCCCATAGGTCAGCAGTCTTTTTTACATTTAGAGTGTGAAAGATTTTAATTATATCTCTACTGATAACATGTTCAAAATGAAACTCCGAATCACAAACATTAACATTTTCTTTAAGCAAAGACTCCGCAACAGAAGGTGATGAGTTTAGGGATTAAGTAGTTGAAACAGGAATATCCGAAAAGAAATTTTCAAATGCCTCAGAGACTTGCGAGTCTGATTTAATTATGTTGTCATTAATAGACAGGCTATAGTCAGTATTTCTATCACTGGACCTTCCCGTTTCACTATTAATAATTTTCCAAGTCGTTTTAATTACATTGCCACTGTTCTTTATCTTTGAACTCAAGTAACGTGACTTGGCTATATAACAAACTAGTTTGAATAATTTTGAATATTTTCTAACATATAAATTGAATTCAACAGTGTTAATATAAATCCTCTCATTGTACAATTCATAAAGCCGAGTTCTACTTTTATGAATACCGATGGTAGCCCAATCAGAGAAAGATGCTTTACTATTAACAGAGATAGTCTTGGGAACAAAGGTGGAATCAAATAGCTTACAGTATATATTCAAAAAATTGTCATAGATATGATTAGGATCAGCATTAACAGCACTGGATAAGACTGGCAATTTATTGATGAGATCAAATCTAAAAACCTCCAAGCGGCTTTCAGTTTTGGGGTTAACAGTGATATCCTTTTTGGCCACTTTTTTACTATGGTTTGGAATAGTAATCCTTTGTCCGCAGTGATCAGAATCAAGTAAATTTAAAACTTCTTTGTGGCTTGGTATTATGTTTGTAAAAATATTATCTAGGCACGTGGCACAAGTAGGTGTTATTCTTGTGGGCTCCAAAAATAGGTTTACAAGATTGTAGGACTGAAATAGACTTATAATTTTATTACAATAACCAGAGTTCTCTAATAAATTAATATTAAAATCACCGCAAACGATAATGGCTTTGTTTGAAACACAAATCTTGTGTAAGACTTCATCCATTACCTTTTCAAAGCAGTCATACAATCCTGAAGGGGGTCTGTACACACTTAACACAATGAAGCCCTCCAACTCTACACAGGCAATTTCAGCTGTTCGTTCAACAGACAGGCCCACAATGTCTTTACGATTTTTAAATTTCAACAGGTTACTAACTAAAATTAATGAGCCACCATGTATAGCATTAATTCTGCTAAACGAACTACCAACCTGGTGATTCTTAAAATTAAACAAGAACTGGTGACTTTTTAGCCAATGTTTGGTTATGCAAAGAATATCAATACCATAATGGTTCATGAATAAATCTACCTCTAAATCTTTGTTCATAAATCCTTGAATATTTTGATGCACCAAATTAATATTATCTATTGACTTTAAATTTCCTCCCGAGTTACCTTTGTAATCCTGTATATTGTTATAGCTAGAGGTTGGCTCTATTGTCTTCATTTCTAATTTAAATTATTAACAATGTCAACTGATACCAAATTATTGGCAGAATTAATTCGAATGTCATTGCATTGCTCAAAAGAAGCAAGTTGTTTAGCCAAATTCTTGGCTGTAATAGAAAAAAAATATGATAGCGACACAGCTATCTGTCTTTTAAAGTAATTAGAAAGATAATACATAACATTGTTATGTCTATCTCTTGTCAAATACAAATTCTTAAAATAATTATTAATGTCAATTAAATGTAATATTTTATTATTAAATGTCAAGTTGGACATTGTCATATTTAGTTCAAATCTAATCCTATTTTCTTCCTGTGGCAACTGGTCACTGTAAGGGAGTGTAAACAAGACAACCTTTCCAATATTCAGATTGCTTAATATTTCACAACTCTTAAGCAGTTCTCTTTTGCTCAAATTTCCCCTATTACCCACAAAAATTAACAATGTTGTATCCTGGGAAAAGTTACATTTAATAATTTTTTGCATAATTCCATATAAAGAACAACCAGGCATACAGTAGTTCAATATTGAGTGACCCGGACATTCATCAGTCAACAAGCGCCCCAAGCCCTTACCTATCTCATCACAGAACAAAACAACATCATTAGTCAAGCTTTGTTTAATACTATTAAGATCATTACAATCACGGCTATTGGCACTATTAGCAGAAGGAACTATGACATCAACACAGGGCTGCGGCAAGGTGGTATTACATGATGTCAACGAATGATCCGGTGTAAGCACATCTGATGTTAGGCCGCACTCACAGTTGGTTTTTGTGAGTTAACCAGCTCATTCATCGCCAACACATATTCTCTCATTAGGTCTTCTGAGGTATTATACTTATTAGTCAATGAAATAAGTTTATCTTGCAGACGGTCAAGTTCAGATTGCAATGACTCCGTGTCTATGTCATACCTCCTATTACTTTGCTCTAAGTTATAAGAATACATATCTAACTCTTTCAGCAAATTGACCTTCCTGTTCATCTTAACACTTTTTATAAAGTACCTTTGTCTTTTCACCATTTTTTGAGTTTTGACAATGTACTTATTAATTTTTATATATTTTTTTAATTTATTTTTGCTGGTTACTACCCTCACTGAATTTGATGACTTTGTATCATTGTCATCAGTCAAATCTATAGTGTAAGAGGGGTTTATTGCAGAAACCATTGTGAGGGCGATAGGCAACAACTCGCTAAATAGACTCTGATTCAGCGAGGCAGTGATGTTATTATTAGAAGTCTCTAGTTGTGTGATTTGACTTTGAGCCTCATGTAGCGGCTGTTTTAAGAGGTGTTTCTGACAAAGAACTTGTTCATACTCTAAGCTACACTGGCTGAACCCGTCCACAACAAGCTGGAGCCTATCCCGGGCGTCTATGGCATCAGTGTATTGAATATGTAACTGAGCCATTTCATTCCTCAACTTCCTATTTGCTTCATGGGCATTGAAGAGGACTCTCTCATTGTCATCGATTTCCTTAAGTAGTTGGTCACAGGACTCCCTCGAAGCCTTTAATTGGCTCAAAGCCTCTTTGAGTTTGGACTCTTGGATGATGATGATCATGACTCGTAATGCCCATGCTCAACCATGGGCATTACGAGTCATGATCATCATTGAAACTAGCTAGACAAGGAAGTGACAAGAAATTAGAAGTGAGGCGGTAGTTGTGGCAGAAAATGAAGTTAATCAGTAAAAATGAAAAATGAGATTTAGATTTAAGTAAATAAAAGGTGATTTGAAAGTAAAAGTTGACCACTAATCGAGTTTGATGTAAATAAAAGGGAGATCTGTCACCAAACCAAAATAAGGTTATGTTTACGTTCAGAGGTCATTGGCATCAATAAGTAGCCTTTCTAAAACTGAATTACGCAATTGCTGATTAAAATAAAGCACGCAAACAAACTAATAGCATGTAAAATATAATACCTGATACCGAGATAACAATGCAAGATTCACTTGTGCCGGTAACTGTCACCGATTTTTATAGAAATATTTACACTAAATACGCACTACCAATATGAACTTAACACAAAATATACATTCTTGTTCTATTAATTAGATGAATAATTGGAAATAGGTCTACAAATCTAAGTAATTTAATATTTAAAATTAAAAAAAATATCATTTAGGGCATTGAAAGCCCTCCATCATCCTAATCTTTTAGCGTTAGTTTATGAACTCTCTGAGGTGCCACGTGTTTATCGCGTCGCTATGTCCAGAATTTAGCATTGAACGTCGAGTCTAATACGGTTTTATGACGAGCGAGGACAAACATTTTGTATTCCTAAGTCTGGTGACAAAGATGGAGGAAACATGTTGCTGATTGTGGAATATTTTATACGTGACTAGACAGGTAAATACGAACACTTGAAATATATTGCAATTTAATCATACATTAAACAAAACATGTATGCTTATTTACAAAACCTCAAATTTTTTGAAAGCTCGTCAAGGAGGCCACACAGTTTGGAAAAAATGGACCATTAACGACTACGGGTCCATTTATGTAAGACATCTAATTTATTTTTAGGCTAGGTCCGCACAGGTCGAATGATCAGGTTAATCTATGGTTGCCGCGGTTGGCATGGACTATCTGAACATACCGAGGCCCCACCGTGCCTCGGAAAGCCCGTGAAATTAGTCCCGGCTGTCATTTGTAGGTCTTTGACACGTTTGACACTCTCTGTCGTCACGGGTCCTTAAAAGTCCGAAAAGTCTTACCAATAATTCCGCCGCTATTGTGCCTCTTTGAGGAGTGCCTAGATGTGCCATGGAGGCCTCGCCCTCCGCCTGACGCAGGTCCTCACCGGACACGGCTGTTTCGGAAGCTTCCTGTTCCGAATAAAGCGGGAGGAAACGTCAGGGCGTCACCACTGTGGGGATAGCCCTGAGTACATGATGGAGCATACGATGAACGTCTGCCCGGCATGGGTAAGGACCAGGTCTGAGTCGCCTCAAAGAGATGTCAGCACATCGTGACGGGGTCCACGAAGACCGATGCCTAATAGGTCAGGGTTGCGGGATGATTTAAAAAGAAACCGTGGCCCTGGCGCACAGGCAAGTAAAGGAACACGGGTGAGTTTTAGTTGGATGATCCCACCCAGAACAAAAAAGGGGTATTGTATTACCCAGTAACTGGGTTATGGGGGTCAAATAGGCACTAGCTTCATGAAATACTGGTATTCAACTGAATCCACATAGAGTGAAAGCTGACCCCAATATGGTTCGGAAAAAGGATAGGGAGATTGAGATAATTGTTTTTTTCTTAGTCCCGTATTACAGAACTTCACTAGAGACTCAGACGCTACTTAATTAGTTTTAACTGATTGAAGGGTCCTCTAATCTCTTCTCTCTCTCTCTAATCTTTTTCTCGGTGGTAGGCCACAAGATCGGCTGCCGGCAGAAGTTACCACCCACCAGACAGTCTTGCCTCCAAGCGATTCGTCGTGTCCCGGCATGATGTGTGGTGAAGCTGTACGGAGGACGGGTCTGAGCAGTTGTGTTGCAATGTGTGCCGGGTACGATGCACCAAATGTTGTCGAGTCGGGAGTTTGGTCGTGGAGGGTCTCCAGATCAATCTCCCTCTGACGCAGCATAGTTGGTCGTGTTGTTGGGTTTAACATTGCATCACCTCGCTCAACTGCCGTCTTCCTTCTTATTCAGTCAGTTATTAAGTGAATAGGCTTTACCATCGCGCGCTTTACCATCAACGATTGCATCACTGCTGGTAAGCAGTGCTGGTAACTAGTGCTTGACCGCAATCTAGATTAAGTACAATTAAGCCAAGCACTAGTTAGTAATTATTTTAAAAACACTTCGAGTTTTGATTGAAGTTCTGCAACGGTGGCGGAGACACTATGTATCACCTAATTAAACCATAGTAGCTGGTTTGCACGAATCAGTTATTTGCTCACCTTCCTGCCGTACTTCAAACATACATAATATCCTTTAAACTCCCCACCGGTATTTCCCACACCTTTATAGCCAAACTTCGCGACATATACAGCTTACAAAGTCAGTTTTATCTACCAACATAATACATTAACGCAATCCTTAGCCGCACTCCGTCGGCCGCTGGTCGTAAACGACAATGTAACGTGCGTCGTACGGAAAGATTTTAACTGCACTGTTGATGGAATGTCTGTTCGCGACGATACTCAACAGAATGATAAAATAATCGATGTGTGTAGGTATGTGAAATGAAATGAAATCGTTTATTAAGCAAGTAGGATCACTGATCACTTTTACACTTCATGTTTATTTTTTATTTTTTTTTAACTAGATGAAGCCGGCATTTCCTAACTGATTACCTCTAAGAAGAAATAGCCGAAGCAAACTCGGGGATCGTCTTTTTTCAAGTCCAGACATTAAAAATGAAAATGTTTACAATAATTTACCTTATAATTACGCATATTGCTTAATAACAATGCTTAACAGAGCGAGCAGCTCAGTCCCAAGCTTTTTTGTCTCCTAAGTAATCTGTGATTTTATAATACCTCTTTTTGCAAAGTTCGGCCTTTATATAGTTTTTAAATCGTTTAATGGGTAAGTTTCGAATGTCCATGGGAAGCTTGTTGTAAAAGTGTATACATTGATCCATGAACGAGTTGCCTACTCTGTGGAGACGAGTGTGATGTACAGCAAGATTGTGTTTGTTCCTGGTATTTATATTATGAATATCGCTTATTTTCTTAAAATTCGAGATATTTTATGAACATACATAAGGTTTTCAAATATATATTGTGAAGCTACAGTCAGAATGTTCACCTCTCTGACCTTTTCTCTAAGAGAATCTCTAGGACCAAGTTTGTGTTTGGCTTGACTGAAACAAAGATGGTATTGATATCCGCACAAGTTCCCCAGAGAAGAATCCCATAAGTCATAAGACTATGAAAATAACTAAAATAAACAATTCTGGCTGTATCCACACCAGTTATTTGTCCAATTTTCTTAACAGCAAAGGCGGCAGAACTGAGTCTACCCGACAGCTTCTCAATGTGAGGACCCCATTGTAACTTGGCGTCAATAGTTAATCCAAGAAAAATAGGCGACTCGACAGGGATCAACTCTACTCCATTCAGTTGAAAATTGGTACTTAATCAGTTCAGTTCCGCGCTGTTCAGTTGAAAATTTAATGACTTTAGTTTTTTTTTTTCATTTAAAAGAAGGTTAATGTATTGTAATGTATGTATTGGCGTTAATGACAGTGGTAACATGGTCGATATTGTACTGTATGGTAAAATGAACAAGGGGACGAATTAGTAGTAGATATCGTTTGATACTGTCGTCTGGCTTTAGATAGTAAGGAAAATCCACAAGTCAACTCGGTGGTAGGCTATAATATGGTCTGCCGGCAGAAGTTACCACCCACCAGACAAAATCTTGCCACGAAGCGATCCATCGTGTTCCGGCATGATGTCTGGTGAAGCCGACGGGAGGACGGGTCTGAGCAGTTTTGTTGCAATGTGTGCCGGGTACGATGCGTCAAGTGTTGTTGTGTCGGGAGTTTGGTCGTGGAGGGTCTCCAGATCAATCTCCCTCTGACTCAGCATCGTTGGTCATGTTGTATCACCTCGCTCTACTGCCGTCTGCCTTCCTATTCACTCAGTTTTTCAAGCTCTTTTTAAACTATCGCGCTTTACCATCAACGATTGCGTCACTACTTACTATCAGGTGGGAATGTGATCGAGTGCTAGTTTATGCCCCTTATTCATAAGCGCTGCTGAAAGTTAAGTAGTAATTAACGATTCTTTAACCATATATTTTTGACCTTTTAACGTCACTTAACTTAAATCATCCTTTATGAATAAACATCACAGTGTTTAAGGGTAAGGGTATTCATAAACGATGATTAAAGTTAAGTGATGTTAAAAGGTCAAAAATTTATGGTTAAAGAATCGTTAATTACTGGTCAACTTTAAGCAGGGTGTATGAATACGGGGGTATAATTATAAAAAAGTCACTTTTCTTCTTAACATTCACGCTTTAAGGACCAATCGGTCGGTACTGTAAAAATCGACGAATTTGGTGAGGTAATCTTAAAGTGAGTTGTCTTTCTTCCTGATGCTAGTATAATAATAATCAGGGTATGATATACCCACGGCTGGGTGGGTCATGTTTAAAAGGGGGAGTGGTTCGTAATCCGCCATGCGTACCCAGTGCGAGTTTCCAGAACTCCAACGGTTTAGGTAGTTATGTAGCTAACAATATACTAAAAAAAACACGTGACTTAGGTATTCGACGTTCTGTGGACATTGTTCTGAGTCTCGCAATGTTAACCGTTTTGCATGCCTACTAATGTAGCTATACAATATGTAAAGAAAACCCTGTCCGGTCCGTGAAGGTATTGTTAGGTAAACTAATCCTAATAATGCCTACAAAGCCGAGCTAAATTTAAAAAAAAAATACCCTTAAAAAAATAAATACTATTTCGAAAAAGCGAGGTAGCTATTAAGATGTGCGGTAGGCAACACAGTAGGCATACATGCGCGGGTGAAGGGGGCAGGGCACGCGACACGTGGTCGCATCACTCATAATAATAATGTTTAAAAAGTTGATTATAGGTAATTCACGGAAAAATAAGATGATTTTGTAAAATTTCATATTCTATTTGGTCATGTGTACCTATACCTACCGTTTATTATCCTTTTGGGTCGGACGGGGTTTTCTTTACATATTGTATTTATTGTATTGTAACTGAGCTGCTGAGGAGTGATGTGATGAAGGACGTCTACTTTTCTCGTTTGAAAAATGATGATTCCCAGGCTAATTTAAATAAATGAGTTTTGCTTTGGATTTTATAAACTCCTAAATGTTACTCCTTATTCTTCTTGAGACTGCTTCAAAAGAAAATTGCTTTTCCAACTTACATATAGAGCGGAAAGTAGAAATTTACAAGTCGTAATGTTTCAATTTATTTGTAAATCAGTTTAAGCTGCACAAACACAAGACGTTGCGGAAAAATCCAGAGTAGTGTTGCGTCTGTAGCGAACGATCCCTAATATGTTAAGGATGATAGGGATGGGACACGGTGAGGTATACACATGAGGGGAAGGTGAGGGAATATATGGAATAGAATAATATGTACACCATTTAAATTCATCATAAATACGGACAAATCACACAGACCGAAACCCAAACCGACCTAGCCCCAAAGTAAGCTCGAGACTTGTGTTATGGGATAGTATCTCAACGATACCATATTTATAATAGATACATATATAGATAAACATCCAAGACCCAGGCCAATCAGGAAAAGATTGTTTTCCATTATGACCTGGCCGGAGATCGAACAGGGGGCCTCCACGTCGCAGACAGGCGTGTTGACCGCTGCGACACGGAGGACGACAAACATCATCATCTCAGCGTTAATCCCAGTCACATCCGAAGCTTTTTTTTCGGCTTTAATAATAAATAATAATAATAAATTTTTATTTATTCGAGTATCAGTGACTCATTTTGTTAGTAACAATTTTAAACTTACTTCTATATTAGCTTACTAAATTCTACAACACATAAATAGGTACTTAAAACAATATAAATACAAAAACATAGCACACACAAAACAATACAAAAGCAAATAATATTACACACAGAGCACAATATAAATACAAAACATAATAAATACACGAGATTATAAACATAAAGCACAGCACAAAGCGAAACAGATAAAAGAACAATCACTGGTGCTACAGGCTTACAACTGAAGTGGAAATCTTGGAGCAGCGATTTAGATAACCACAGTCGAGTCTGCTCGCAATACATGTCAGAATATTATTGGAGCTGGCCCGCACCCACCGTACCAGGGACGCGCATCTTTTACGCATTGTGGCGTAAAAACAGTCCACCCTTGCGTCTGCAAACATCCCTGAAGCGCTACAGTATCGGGGCAACCCCAACAACACCCGGAACGCATTGTTGTATTGCACACGAAGGGCATTGTACGATTTCTGAGTATAATTAGCCCACAGACTATACGTGTAGAAGGAGGTGCAATACGCCCGAAACAAAGTAATTTTCACTGATACAGAACAACGTGTAAATCTACGAGCCAACATATTTGCTCTAACCGACAACGCCCTCCTCTCTCGTTCTATATCTTCATCATCCTTGAAGTCAGCGGTCAATAGGTGTCCGAGGTATTTAAAACTGTAAACCCGAGCTAGAGGTGTACTACACAGCTCAACTGGCGGCACCGTTTCTAGACACCGACCGCCGGCCTCAAAGACCATGATTTCGCTCTTCTTCGTGTTATACACTAGTCCATGACTACTAGCATATTCCTCACAAATGGCTACCAATCGCCTAAGACCACAGACCGAAGCGGTCAGCAGAGCCATATCATCGGCGTAACTGATGTTATTAACGCAAACACCGTCAATGTAACATCCCACTCGCTCTCTACTGAGCGCCTCGATCAGCTCGTTCACATACAGATTGAACAGTAGGGGCGAGCTTATCCCGCCCTGTCTCACGCCACACTGCAATCTGTAAGGTTCAGATAAGGCCCCTGCCCACCGAACGTGGTTGATCTGGTCCCCATACCAGTATTTGAGTGTGTTAATCAGTTCATGTGGTACTCCCACCTTGTAACACTTACTCCACAAAATATCGTAGGAGACCAAATCAAACGCCCTGGACAAATCCAGGAAGCATGAGTACACAGGCGTCCTACGATCAACATAGTACCGCACTGCCCACTTCAAAGACAATATAGCAGTCTCAGTAGATAGACCGGGCCGAAAACCGTACTGATTATCGTGCAACCGGATGTATCCACTAAGCTGGGTCTGAAACAGGCTATCGAGCACCTTGGCAATCACCGTAGCTAAGGAAATGGGCCTATAGTTAGCCTTGTCCGCCATGTCACCAGTCTTGTTCTTAGCTATAGGTACTACAATAGTCTTAGTCATCTCGTTTGGTACATAAGAGTGAGACACACACATATTAAAAAACAAACACAACAGATGAGGCAAGTGCGGTCCCGCATATTTGAGGTGTTCAATGCTTAGACCATCGTGACCTGCAGATTTACCTCTAGACATTGTATTAATAACACGTTTAACTTCTTTTGCTGTAAATCTGATACTCAGGTCACGATGCTCCAACTCATTTGGCAAAGACACAGAAGGGCCCAGCGGTGACGCTACTTTAAAATGTTCCCTAAACTGGTCAGCAATATCCACCGGGTCACTCACACCGCTGACAGATACAGGGAGGCCAGGCTTAACGTTCATTCTATTGGTATGCTTCCAAAATGCACCGAAGTTGTTCCTTGAATGAGTTGAAGCTAGCATATCCATTTTAATCTGCTCTCGATTAGTTTGACACCATTTGAGCTTTGATTTAAAAACCTTTCTGCTTTCATACATCTCATTATAGAACGTACCTGAAAAAGGCCTTCCCATACCCACCCACAAGAAGAACTTCTGCCTGGCGTCCCTATACGCATCACTAACGTGCCTGTTCCATCCTATAACTACTTTATTATTTTTACGTTTAGTGTGTTGTGCATTTGAACTCACCAAAGCCGACGTACATAAGGTACTAACAATGTCCTTATATAGATTATCTATAATTTGTCTATGACTTAAATCCATACAACTTTTATCACCACAGTTTCTAAGGCTTGGTGGGAAGTCAATAACCCTCAGTCTCTCATGACAAGACTTGGTAAACAGTTCTATTTGATTCTGACCCCGATCGCCCCACACAACCTTATTTACAGCATAATTAGCACTTGAATACTTTGCACACACAGAATCATACCTACACTCTAATATTAAAGGGTAATGGTCAGACCACAGTGTATCGTAATGAACATACGCTGCCACTACCGATTCACGGGCAGCCTTGGTAACTACACAGTGGTCTAACCACCTCCTTGAGCCGTTCGCGTCACTCACAAATGTGTAAGTGTCGGGCTTTGGTGTCTGGGGTTCGCTTTACCAGTCTAACAGCTGCTTTTTGGCTAAACTTTGATATTTTCCATGAAGCGTCGGACTGCTGTCTGAATAATTGGTAAAATAATGTAATTAGACCAATTGGTGGACTTTTGAGGGCTCCAACAACATGTAACGACTGCCATTCTTCGTATGTACCATTTAAATTACAGAACATAAATATAAAGATTTTGCAAAGGATAACACAATGCGCCCATTTATAAGACCGCCGTCTTATCGCCAATTTTAATTGATTATTTAAAGGTAAGTATTATGAAACTTCTTGTTTGTGAGGAAGAAGATTTATTTGTTACTTAGTAGGTAAGTCCCGACTTCTGTCTTTATACTTATGCAATACCTGAGAGGATTAGCAAGCTGAAGTGGCAATGGGCTGGTCACATATGCCGCAGGACCGACAACCGTTGGTGTAAACGAGTCCTCCAGTGGAGACCGCGTCTCGCCAAGCGTAGCGTAGGACGCCCTTGGGCTAAATGGAGCGACGACATCAAAAAGGTGGTTGGTAGTGGCTGGCGGAGAACTGCTCAGGATCGAGCTTGTTGGCGTGCCATGGCAGAGGCCTATGTCCAGCAGTGGACGAATAGAGGCTGATGATGATGATGAATACCAATGAGGACGTTAAGTGAAAAAACATAAACTTTTTAGATTAAAAAGAGGCAAATAAAAAATGACTTAAGTATTTAATCTCCGTTCCACCCGCGGACGACCCGTCGTACTGCTGGTTTCCACCCTTACGTTGTTAACACCACTACGATCCGGACGAAGCGTTTCGCCTCCTCCTTTATACCGCGTACATCGAGGGACTAGAGCAATTTGCCAGCGGCGGTGTTTCCGTCGGACTACAATTTGAGTGTCTTCAAGGCTAGAGTGAATAGGCTCTTAATGAACTAGTGCGCTTTACCATCAACGATTGCGTCACTGCTTACCATCAGGCAGGATTGCGGTCAAGCGCTGGTTTATAATATGTAATCACAAATGTGCCTAAATTTGATTTATAAGTAAAGTATTATTTACAGGTCAATGTACCCGCGCGTAAACTGTGTATTACATTATTTATCCTGCTAAAAGGCGCATGTAACGTAAGAGTTCCGTATAATTGGCATTGATTTTCTTGTTCACAAGCCAAACTTATTTTAAGTTAATGTAAAGCATATTTTTCTTTCTAATTCATTAAAAAAAAGATTGAAGATAAACCATATTTCAAATTAAGATAGACCATAGACAGTTTAGACGCGATTATAAACATGGCGACCAAAAGTACGTCAATTTACGTTAGGAGCGGACTAATTTGATGCATCTAAACTAACATTTTATCTTCTGTTCTTTTCTTAATGAAAAACAAAAAAAAATGTACTGAACTTAAATTTAATTTAGTTTGTGAGCAAGGGAATCGTGGCCAATATCTATAAATATCAATTTTGTGTGGATATTTGTTGCTATAGTTGCAACAGAAATACAACTTCTGTGAAAATTTTAACAGACATTTAAATGATTTCTTGGATAAATTGTCTTTTTTGTGACAGTATTTTCAACTACATAAAATTTCGTTTGACAAATGACCTTAAGGGGACAGGAATACCCTTTCGCCTTGAGACATCCTGCACCCTGATTAAGTAACACATTTGCAATCCCAATCTGAATCAAATTGAAGCTTATTGTTTGATATGTTCGAAAAATTTGTCTGTTCAAAAACTTAAATAATGCAATGAATGTTGTTGAACTGTCAAATTGAAACCCATTGCTACTGATAGTGTGTTATACAATTGTCCTGCTAGTGTCAACATGTTTTTCTACTAGCTTGTGTGACCTCTTTAGTGACTCAGTGCCTATTCTTTTTATACTCTTTTAGACAAACCATTAATCATCATCATTTCAGCCGAAAGACGTCCACTGCGGGACATAGGCCTCCCCCAAGGATGTCCACGATGACCGGTCCTGCGCCTCCCGCATCCAGCGGTTTCTCGCGTCCTTCGCCAGATCGTCGGTCCTCCTCATCGGAGGCCTACCCATGCTGCGTCTTCCAGTGCTTGATCGCCACTCGAGAACCCATCGGCCCCATCGAGCATCGGTCCTACGGCCAATGTGCCCGCCCACTGCCTCTTAAGTGTTGCAATTCTTCGGGCTATGTCGGTTACTAGCGTTCTTTTGCGGATCTCCTCATTTCTGAGTTGAACCCTGAGTGAAACCCTAAGCATAGCCCTCTCCATTGCCCGTTGTAACCTTGAGCTTTCTTATAAGGCCCAGACATTACTTACATTACAAAGGGCCTTTAGACAAATATTGCTAAATAATACAGACTAGCTACCATGTGCGTTAGGGGTGCCTTTTAAATCCAGCTAGAGAATCCCAGTGGTGATAGACTTAAGGCCCGTGCCCACTGCCCTTATGATCTTTCCTTGACCTTTTGTCCAGTGATAATTCTTCGTACTGGATGCGCAAACGCATAGCAATTACGCATTATATGAATTACAAAAATACACTCCACTAAATCAAATAAATTATAGTTTTTCACGTACAAAGTAAATATAACCAGCCTTTCATTGTTCTAAAAGATGCATTTTGGTAAGTGTGCAAGGGAATTGCATGATTTAATTCCCCCATCTCCGTTCCACCATCGGACGACGACACAACTACGATTCGGACGAAGCGTTTCGCCTTCTCTTTTATACCGCCTACATCGAGGGACTGGAACAATTTGCCAGCGGCAGCATTTCTGTCGGACTACAATTTGAATGTCTTCAAGACTTGAGTGAATAGGCTCTTAATAAACTAGCGCACTTTACCATCAACAATTGCATCACTGCTTACCATCAGGCGGGATTGCCGTCAAGCACTAGTTTATAATTTATAAAAAAAATGTGTATCAGCAAATATTGCCAAATAGCAGCCAGTTCGCCCTCTGATGTCACACCACTAGCGAAGCTTTCTCAAGGCGACGCGTACTTTGCATGTTGAGTGCGCCCGCTGATACCAGTAAAGCAACGCCTTTTGCACTTCACCCAGAATGCATTTTAGTTATCCAATTCAATTTTATGGTGCGGGTTTAGACGTATTACTACACGCTTGAGTTATTGCTGGTGAGTTTATAGACACAATATACATAAATATAAAAACATGTATTTCTTAAATTTCTAAATAAAAAAAAAACTAATCCATACTAATATTATAAATGCGAAAGTAACTCTGTCTGTCTGTCTGTCTGTTACTCTTTCCCGCTTAAACCTCTCAACCGATTTTGATGAAATTGGCACAGACAATCTTTAGACCCTGAGAAAGGACATAGGCTACCTTTTATCCCGGAAAAATTTGATATTCCCGAGGGAAATCTAAAAAGCGCGATATAACCGAACTCCACGCGGGCGAAGCCGCGGGCGAAAAGCTAGTTCTTTTATAAAAACACAGTTATAGTCGATGAATGCACGGAATCTTGAAAATAGACCCATCATTGATATATTATCTTTTTTCTAACCTACATGCGGATATGAAAAAGTATGTATCGTGATTTAATTGTGACTCGTACAACAACACCATAAAACTAAATTAAAATAAACAGTAATAAAAGTTTTATTTAAAATAAAAACGCCTGTTTCGTGGGTGGGTTTACAAACATATAAAACTCACATACACACAAACAACCAGATCTGGACCTGTAGTCCATAAAAATATATGATCGAACCCGCGACACGCAGCGCAGCAGTCGATCGCTCAGCCACTGCACCAACCGTGTTGTCAATTATAAATACATATATACAGAGTGGTGCTGACAATACGACAATAAATTAAACATCGTGTACCTCAACACATTCTCAGTCTACCCATAAAAAATCATATAAATATGTCCATCAGTTTAGTCACAGAAAATTATTTTTAATTTTTCACTTTTTCTACATGATGTACATGTTGATAAAGAAGCGCAAGAAGGTTAATGACCGCCGCATCCTGCGGTATCAAACTTTAATTATAATGGCGCGAAAAAAAAGTTAAAAACTAAAACCCAACTACGACAAAAAACGACGCTGAAAAAGTATAAAACAAGGTTTCAGAATACTGAACTGAACAAAGTTGCTAATGTAGTTGCAAGTAAATAGACACAGTAGTAATGTCATACAATACTATTCTGAAGTATGCAATATTCACTATGTAGAGATAAATTTTCATGTTTGGAAAGGCGTAGTCACACGTTAGATATACCTACCTACCGTAGCACTTTGACAACGTGTGACTACGCCTTTCCAAATATGAAAATTTATCTCTACATAGTGAATATTGCATACTTCAGAATAGTATTGTATGACATTACTACTGTGTCTATTTACTTGCAACTACATAAGCAACTTTGTTCAGTTCAGTATTCTGAAAATCTTGTTTTATACTTTTTCAGCGTCGTTTTTTGTCGTAGTTGGGTTTTAGTTTTTAACTTTTTTTTATTTGTACTATTTTGGTGTTAAAGTGCACATATTATTAACAAAAGTTAAACTGACGAACTAAAAACTAGGTACTTGACATATTACATCTACACGCACATATAACAACATAAGCCCGAAGGCATATAGCGCAGAGGCCTTTTTATGGGAGATTTAGCCAGTTATCAAACTGTTTCCGCCTTCACCGCGTGGAGTTACTCCAAGCTTATGTCGTTTTCATTAGTGCATTACATATTCTAATAATGTTCACACTGCTCTACATTGCATAAAGCGATTCACAGTTCTCGTGATCCGCGCTTTACTCTTATCACTCATATTTAACATCATTAAAGCATTCTTGTAATTATGTACAAGCATAAAGCACTCGTGAAGCTCTTTCACGTGATACCAGACACGGTATATTTATTTTAATTTTATATTAACATAGAACTTTTTGTCCGCTAGAGGGCGCAATACTAAATTTGGTGACAAGCTTTATAGCTCATAACTAACAGAATATCAAGGCCCTTCTAATGGTACTGCAGTGGTCTTATTCTGATAAGTAGTAAAGAAGCTATGAACGAAAAGATGTGAATTATATGCAACCAGCCCATGAATACAGGTAAAGTCACACGCAAATGCTGGCAATATATATATATTCAAAATGTACAAGTAAAGCGCTTTCAAATGATAGCAAACACGACATATTTATCTTAACTTTTTTTTTTTACTCTGTATGTTTTGTCCGCTAGAGGGCGCCACAGTAGATTTTGTGAAACCCCATATAGCCTATAACCAGCGGACAATTAAGACGCTTCTAATGATATATCATTTGTCGAATTCTAATAAGTAGTTTAGAAGTTACGAGGGAACAGATGAACATACATACATACATACATACATACATACATACATACATACATACATACATACATACATACATACATACATACATACATAGCCTGTCAAAATCATAACCCTCCTTTTGCTTTGCCGTAGTCGGGTAATAAAAGCAAGTCGATACAGGATCGCGTGGTCGCCGATCGGAGGTCAATAAACCAATGTTTTTAAAGAATGTTCTATTCCGTTCGCAATTCTATACGATTTAGTTTGTTTGAGATTTTCGTTTTTTTATTTTTGATGTTAGGTTTTTTTCTATGGTTTAGGATTATTCCTATGAACCAGCAGTTTTTTTTTTTTCCTTTTAGTTTGACCTCTAAAATTAATTGTATTACTGACAACACGGTTGATGCAGTGGCTGGGCGATCGACTGCTGCGCTCCGTGTCGCGGGTTCGATCCCCACACGGTACTATCGCCCAGCCACTGTACCAACAGTGTTGTCAATTATAAATACTTTTTTTTAATAATTATAAACTAGTGCTTGACTGCAATCCCGCCTGATGGTAAGCAGTGATGCAATCGTTGATGGTAAAGCGCACTAGTTTATTAAGCCTATTCACTTAAAAAACTAAGGAATAGGATGACGGCAGTTGAGTGAGGTGATGCAATGTTAAACGCAAGACCAACACGACCAAACGAAGCTGCGCTAGAGGGAGATTGATCTGGAGACTCTCCACGACCAAACTCCCGACA
This sequence comes from Sesamia nonagrioides, assembly GCA_017933935.1. Lineage (NCBI taxonomy): Eukaryota > Metazoa > Arthropoda > Insecta > Lepidoptera > Noctuidae > Sesamia > Sesamia nonagrioides. The sequence continues at coordinate 158,430 of JADWQK010001630.1, forward strand.
CAACAACATTTGGCGCATCATACCCGGCACACATCGCAACACAACTGCTCAGACCCGTCCTCCGTACGGCATCACCAGACTCATGTATGTATATATACAACGTGTAACAAAAAGGGTATATACATACCAAGCGCATGGCATCTTTAGATGATATCAAACGATATCGGAAGGGTTTCAACTCAAAATAAAATACTCAAAAAATTGGTACCAAATTTTCGGTTTCGTGTGTTTCTTATAATCAAGTCATAACAAACGTGGCAGCACACTACATACGTTAATAACTACTCGTTACACGTCACGTTACTTGCCAAAATCCGATAAATGTCTTCAATATCTCTGTGCGACTAGTATGATAGTAGCCTATCACAGGCGGTGTTTTTCCTCATAACTTCCTAACACAAAGAGATAGGATTAAAAAACCCTTCCAATATCGTTTGATATCATGTAAAGATGCCATGCCTTTGTTATGTATATACCCTTTATGTTACACGTTGTACAATATGTAAAGAAAACCCTGTCCGACCCATAAGGATAATAAAGGTTAGGTAAACACTTGACCAAATATAATATAAAATTTTACATAATCATCATAGTAACAATACTAATGAATTTTGAAATAATCCTTTTTTCCCGGGTATTAATTCCAATTTCCCCGAAATTTGGTAATTTTTAAAAAAGTGACAACACCGGTATTATTATAAGCGAATGGCGACGCGACCAAACGTCACAGGTGCCGCGTGCCCAGCCCCCCGCCGCCCGCGGAAGGGGTTGCTCACCGCACAAGTATAAAGTTACCTCTTTTTGCGAAATAATAGTAATTAATTTTTTTTGGGGATGTTTTTTTAAGTTTAGCCTGTCTTTGTGGGCATTAGTAGAATCAGTTATCGATACCTAACAATACCTTCACGGATCGGACAGGGTTTTCTTTACATATTGTATATATGTATGTATGTATTTATATCCTATATGAGGCCAAATGACACCAACAACACACACCGAACAATATTACCGTATACCAATATAGCTTATACGCATATACAACGTTTTTTTTTTTGTTTATGCGAAACCTGAATATAGTTTATTCATAATAAGCAACTGAATCGATTCCAATCATTTTTACACCATGTTATTTTTTTCCCAAATACATTAAAAATTGTTGCAGTGTGGTTACCGAGCGCCCACGCAACTTACGATAGATCATAGTACTGCGCACAGCTGACGCCATAGGTCAACGCACCGGTCGCCAGCTCGAGCGGAGCGTGGACCATATTTTTGATGGGACAGCCAAGTAGGATAACAAGCTCATAACTTTGTGGTTTTTCATGATATCTTTTTGAAATTTTGTACATAGATTCGTTACTTAAAAATACTGGACAATTGTTTTGGGTTTCGCATACCTAAATAAAAATAATGTATAGGTAGACTGTTCCAAAATTATCTGATAAATATGTAAATAAATGTATTAGACAACTTACCTGATGCTAATTAGTAGTAACAATAATAACTCTAGTTTGTTTTAATAAAACTCGAAATTCTAATTTAATTCATCTGAAAGATGTTTTTTTTTTCCTTTTAGTTTGATCGCTAAAATTAATTGTATAACCTCTTGGTAAATCGATAATCTTTACAAAACATTTGGGTTTTTTTATATAAATTTCGGGGCTGATATTTACAATATATAATATTTTTAATTACGGAAAAGTAAAATTGTTTATGACTCGTTTTAAAGATATTTTGATTGCTTTGTTTTGAGCAACCTGCAACTTCATCAACCTTTTTTTTATGGTCCCACTGCTGTGCACAGGTCTCCTCTCATACAGAGAAGGATTGAGTGTAATCACCACCCTTGCTCAATGCGGGTTTGCCGTATTAGACAGGAAAGAAAAAGGGAGGAGGGAAACAAAGAATTTATTAGAACAATAAATAAAATAAAAAGTAAAGATAAAATATAAGTAAATATTAAATTATAGCGTTGTGTTAAGTAGGAAAAATTAATACGGCACAGCACAGGTACAACTTCTTACGCCAAGTTATCGCCAAGTCGCCGAAACTTAGGCTTGAAGTTGAGGACCATGTCTGTAAGCTGAATAATGAATCTTGGTGTAGTTATATGTTATCAGAACAGCGCCTCATAATACTGGAATGCGTATTATGACCTGTAGAAATGAATGATATATAAGTATGAAGAAGTAAGTGTATGTAGGTAAATTACATAACACTACAGGTTGGCGATTTCAGACTTAAAGTCCACGTTTCCTCAAGATGTATTTTCCTTCACCTTGTAATCAGTCGTTGGTGTCCAAGATATACTTGGAAAGTACATATAAATTAGAACAGTTCCATTGATAGTTGCCTGACCTGGAATCGAACCCGCACACTTATACTTGAGAGGCAGGTGTTTTAACCACTAGGACACCACGGTAGTGCGTGTCTGTCCTAAACCATGTAGGTGCGAATTTATAAAACCGAGAAAATTTTATTTAAAGAAACTTTGAGTGGCACAAATAGAATAGGTAGATAGTAGTATACCTATAGGTTTTGCGTTGGTAATACAAAATTCAGTTGATAATTCAGTTTTGAAAACAGTCTCCGTCTTGCATCCGATTGCTGTTGATTCTTATAATTTTGAATTAATGAACGTTGTTTTAGGGGCTTTGTTCCAAGTTTGAGCTATTTTGCTTGGTTCTGTTTTGCATATACTTTCAAGCCTCATAAATATACAACGACAGATTTACCACTTTGAGTAATTATTTCTTAAATGTCTTAAACAATGGATCATCCGTTCCATCATCGGACGACTCGTCGTACGGCGACTCTCCACCCTTATGTTGTTGACATCATTGTTTCGCCTCGTCTTTCATATCGCTTGCATCGAAGTACTGGAACAATTCGCCAGCGGCGATTTTTCCCTTTGGCTACAATTTAAGCGTCTTCAAGGCTAAAGTGCGGGAAGCTCTTAATAAACTAGCGCACTTTACCATCAACGATTGTATCACTGCTTACCATCAAACACGATTGCGGTAAGTACCAGTGTTTAATATTTAAAAAATAAGCTATGACGTAACGACTTACGCAATTTTGACTACGACGTAGCATCCACGACGACGTAGTCGAAATTACTTAAGTACTACTACGTATTCTACGCGTTCAAAGCAGGTGATCATTGAAAAAATCAGAATTTGGTTCGACCATTGAATAATAATTATTAATCGTTTTAGCTCTGCAAAGATTCTTTTCAAGATGTTTTTTTCATATCCCATAACTATGATATGAAAGACCATATCAAAGAATCAACTGTCATATTATTTATTTTTCAATTATCATTTTTTTATCATACAAAATAATTCGGCAGTCACCATTATTAATGTACTTACGAAAAATATGACAACGCCACATTTTATTAGCTTCAAATATGAATTCGGTTTTCATAAAAATTAATTACTCATATTTAACATTGAAACTTGAAACTAAACGTTAGTCGTGGTGGCCTAGTGGTTAAAACACCAGCCTCTCAAGTATGAGTGTGCGGGTTCGATTCCAGGTCAGGCAAGTACCAATGTAACTTATCCAAGTTATATGTACTTTCTAAGTATATTTTGGCCACCAATAACTGATTATAGGGTGAAGGAAGAAACATCTTGAGGTAATCTGGACTTTAAGTCTGAAATCGCCAACCCGCATTGAGCAAGCATGGTGATTACGCTCCATCCTTCTCTATATGAGAGGAAACCTGTGCCCAGCAGTGGGGCGATAAAAAGGTTGATGATGGTGATGTTGAACGTTGAAACTTAGATACCTAAACAGATATCATCTATCTTCCAAACTATACACTTTAGACCACATATTTTAGGGCGTGTTGTATTAATTTATAGATATAAATACAGTTACGAGAATTGCCTTTTTATACCTAAGTACATTTGTTCTATCTTCAACGTGAACAACATAACAAAAGTGCACTTCCAGCTTACCAATTCATCCCACTAAAAACGCTAAGACCACAAAACGTTCCATTCACAAATTCACATCGCAATTACGGGGACACTTTTACGTTTTTTTTCGGTCATGCGGTTGCCAAGTGTCCTACATGGCCAGGATGTTTGTGGTCCCGAGTGGCCGGCCAGATTGTAATTAAACCCTCTCGTGCCAAGAAACTGTCGCCCAACAACATGTCGACCGCACATGTCCCGGGTTTTTTACCAAGTTTTACAAAGCTGATGTTTTATGAATATTTTTTTAGGAAGTTTATGATTATGTTAGGTTGAGCGCCTGAGTGCGTCTAAGTGCTCTTTCATGTGGCGGTATCAAAGAGTCGTTTGCATATGTTTGCTTACTCGTTTCGCTGCATATGTTTGAATGATTTCGCCAAATAATTTATTAATACACCTAAGTACTTCTATCTAAACTCAATTACCGTTACACAAAAGAATCAGTAAGCTGCGTTTGACCTGCCTTAAAAGGAAAGAATGTAAATTCTGATAATCAGGGAACTCTACAACGTGTAACATAAAGGGTATATACATACCAAGGGCATGGCATCTTTAGATGATATCAAACGATATCGGAAGGGTTTCAACTCAAAATAAAACACTCAAAAAATCGATACCAAATTTTCGGTTTCGTGTGTTTCTTAAAATCAAATCATAACGAACGTGGCACCGCACTACATACGTTAATAACTACTCGTTACACGTCAAATTACGTGCCAAAATCCGATAAATGTCTTCAATAACTCTGTGCGCCTAGTATGGTAGTAGCCCATCACAGGCGGTGTTTTTCCTCATAACTTCCAAAATTAAATAAACAGGGTTAAAAAACCCTTCCAATATCGTTTGATATTATGTAAAGATGCCATGCCCTTGGTATGTATATACCCTTTATGTTACACGTTGTATAGTTAATTTCTTTTTCTTTTTGCTATATGGTTATCTCAAGTATCGTTTGGGTTTCTTATTCGTTCTTCTACATCCTATGCTTTGGAATGGCTAAACCGCATCTTATTTCTGATTGACAATTCAGAAGTACCTGTAAATAAGTTAATTGAAACAAATGATTTATATTTAAAGTTGATTATAGGATGAAACGATTACCTATTCAACACTCATGCGTGCAAATCTAAATTTGAAACTAGTAGCTCTGATAACACAAAAGACACAAAGCCAAATACGCGATAAGGTAAATGTTCCCTATCATCTTCTTTTTGTGTCGATGGTACTTGGAAATTTTGTATTTTCGCTACGTCCACTATATAAAAATAAAAACATTCCCAGGAAAAACTAAACTAAATCACACCAGGACGATATATCGTAAGTTTAAAGACAATGACGAGTATCGGATTTGGATCGGCGCCACACGCGCTCCCGAATGAGGCGATTTAGGCTCGCGCCGTGACGAGAAACGCAAGTGAGCGCCGTCACTCATGTCTCCTTGTTATGGCTCATAATTATTGGGTTGTGGACGTTTTTATCTTTGAAGGATTTATTCCAATACTCATAATCATCTGCCTACACTGTTCTTAACTAACATTTAAGAACTTCATAATAAATACCTGCACTATTCTTACACATTACATAAAATAACTTATATAGGTACTATACCTGTGTACATAAACCTAAATACAATATGTAAAGAAAACCCTGTTCGATCCGTGAAGGTATTGTTAGGTATCGATAACTAATTCTACTAATGGCTACAAAGTCGGGCTAAACTTAAAAAAAAAAAGAGGTAACTTAAAACATATGCGGTAGGCCATACAGCCGCGGAGAGGGGCAGGGCACGCGGCCGCATCGCTATTCGCTCAGAATTATACCGTCAAAAATAATGTTGACACTTTTTAAAAATTCCCAAATTTTGGGGAAGTTGGAATTAATTCGCGGGAAAAAAAGATTATTTCAAAATTCACTAGTATTGTTACTATGATGATTATGTAAAATTTCATATTTTATTTGGTCATGTGTTTACCTAACCTTTATTATCCTTACGGGTCGGACAGGGTTTTCTTAACATATTGTATATACATAGTCCACACACATTAAGCACATTTATTTTTTTTTATTTTTTTATAATTTATAAACTAGTGCTTGACCGCAATCCCGCCTGATGGTAAGTAGTGACGCAATCGTTGATGGTAAAGCCCACTAGTTTATTAGGAGCCTATTCACGCTAGCCTTGAAGACACTCAAATTGTAGTTTTTATTGTTTGAATTGCCAGTCTGTAGCTTTCTTCCCCTCTTTTCTCTTTCTGCTGTGCACGACAGGTTCCATATTGATATTTACCTTGTAATATGAAACATGTATATAGGTACAATATATGAAAAGTAACAGAGTTTTGAATTTGAATATGCGGATACGAAAAATACCATGTTCGCAACCAACAATAATCCATTCAACATTAGTGTAAAAAATGAAAAATGTTCCCGTATAATTTTGAGATTCTTTACCTGTCCCATAACACATTACGGCGCTTCTGTATTCAGAATCGGCGCCAAAGTACAATGGCGACGAAGTTCCGTCATAGGTGGCCAGTGATTAATGAGCCCCGACTATGCACCCACTTTGTGGTTACATTGACTGATTGCCACGGCTCTGGCATGGCACCGTGTTTTACAAATCGCTGTAAGGTTTTTGGCGGTAGTTAGATTTTGAATACTGGAAGCTGTGTGAAGTAAAATATGCTGGTTTTTGAAGTTGTGAATAATATTTCTCTTGTATCGTGAGTAATACTAAATTACTAATATGAGTAGAATATTAAAATACCATAAAAATGGAGTGGCGACCACGCTCACTGGAAAACGCAGCGTACAAAATTAAAATAAACAATATAATTAAGTGAGTAGGAGGTAATAGTATGTCAACATAATATTACTTAAAAAAATAATCAATTTAAAATATGTAAGTTTAAGAATCACTAAAAAATATTAAGTATATAAGTCACCACAATTATAAATAAATAAATACATAACTTTCAATGAATAAAACAATAAAATAACAAATCCATGACAACTGAGTGGTAAGTGGATGATCCACATGGATGCAGAGGCAAGTTTCCTGATAAAATGGAATAGAGCAAAAAATTAATACACTACATAAAAACAAAAAAGTTCCCGTTTCCTCAATCAAATCTCAACAGGTCAGAGAGTGGACGCAAAGGAAGTAACCTCCTGAACTGAAAGTAAAGCCCGAACAGGCACGGACCCAGGGGATGTTAGAATACTTACGCTGACTAATGGATCGATCATATTTCATTAGTTTATATGTTTCCTATATTTAAAAAGAAAATCAGTCACGTAGTCTTCATTGTGCACCAAAGACGCCTCAGTGCGATACCTTGCGGTCACGGTTTAGCTCAGACATCGATTCTGCATGGTCTTCGTATTATCCATCCCTCTCCAATATTATGTCTGGACTTTAAAAAGAGACTATGGCCTCTGAATTTGTTTCAGGCTTGTAGGCATGTAACACAAATCCATTCTAGACACGCATGCACATTTCAGACATAGAGTAAACACCGGAACAGGCCTCGATGTACCGCAGTGAGGCAACCTTCGACATGTACATGATGCATGTCATGCTTAGTAATGCATTTGTATTACATGACGCTGACATCAGGGTAGCGAGCTAAACCGCGAGCACGAGGTCATCGGAATATAATTACCCTAACGTATTCCCATTTTCTCCCTGGTTAAAGATACTAGTTCTTTTTACACAGTGTATCTATACCATCGCCTAGCTCCATAAAGAATAGAGGTAAACAAACCGATTTAGGGTTATCACAACTCACGTTTTACTAATCTCCTGTTATTTAGGTACATGATTATCGACATTTACGTGCTAGCTATTTATTAACAATTCCTATTGCAGCGTATTTCAATAGAATCACTGCAATAACATGCATAATAACTTGATGTTTCTAAAAACCATTAAAAAGTCGACATCAGTTTTACGTGATAGCCCTACAAAAAAAGAAAGATGGATGAAATCCAGGTATTAAACATATTTTATGGAATTCAACCAATGAATAAAGTTGAGGCATTTGTCAATACAATTTTGCGTATTTTAATTACTTTAAAATGATCTGCATAACACATGCATTGTAATACATTCAAGTACGGACTAATTATAATATATATGTATCAAAAAATTTAACCTATTGGGAAATTAGCTTACATGTGTGTCATATTTCATTCAAATCGGTTAAGCGTTCTATGCAAATTATAAATATCCAAACATAAATAAACTGTTTAGATTAGTAGGAAGTACGATCATTACTTTTATGAAAATCATCTATGTAGAAAAGGTTGTTAACATCTGTCTTTTAGGCGTAAACTACTCGTTGCCTAGCAACGGTTTGTTTACCTCTATTCTTTATCGAATTTGCAACTGCTGATATGGCTAAACTTCGACATTTTCCGTGAAGCGACTGCCGTCTGACCTCCACAACCCGAAGGCGACATCGAAGCATTGCAGTTAGACCAATTGTTGAACTTTTGAGGGCTCCAACAACCCGCACAACACATATGCTTACTATTGCATAAAATTAGGTTTTTTTTACTGAACAGACTGTTGTGTTGATGGGGATTTCATACCGTCACTTCTTCTTCCCAACGAAACCACTGCGACACAGCTTAGAATACTTTCCAAACACACAAATACCAAAATAACAGGACGGGCGTTTTGGGAACTGTCTTTTGTCATATTGAAGTTAAAAAAATACTGTATAAATAAAAATATTTTAATTACTTAAAACATAAGCATTCAGCAGAAAAACAATCTATCCAAAAATCACTAATTTCCTCAAACAATTTTCTATAAATTAAATTTCAAACGCATCGTCCAATTTCGATAAAGAAGATAGACGTTTTGTGATAACTGGACATTTGGTGGTACTTAATATTGGGATATTTTGAATACATTATTTATTTGAATATATGTATTATAAATATAATCCCGTCACGGGTCCCGGTTGCCATACGAACATGTAATGGCAGTCCTTTCAGGTTGAAGGAGCTCTCAAAATTCCAACAATTGGTCTAACTGCAATGCTTCAATATCGCTTTTGGGTTGTGGTGGATAGACGGCAGTCACTTCAAGAAAAATATCGAAGTTTAGCCAAAATCAGCAGTTAGACTGGTAAAGCGGACCCCAGACTCCAAAACTGAAAAAGCTTCGGATGCGACTGGGATTAATGCTGACATGATGATAGTAAATATAATCCTGACATCCGCAGGGTTCGGTCCCCAAAAGGTAAACACAGGATCTTATTACTAAGATCCACTTCTCACTGGTCTATCACCAGCACCCTAATTGCGTAACACACTATTACTATTAGTTGGAATCATCTTGAAGCTTATTGCTATTCCATTGCTCTCTATGTTGGAAAATGTGTTTGCTTAACAACATAAATAACGCAATGAATCGTGTTGAACTGTCAAAACGAAACCCATTGCTACTGATAATGTATTATGTAAATACCCTGCAGACTCCATCTAATGAATTGTGTGACAAATGTAATTTTCACAGAATAATTATATATTTATATTGTCGCTACAACATCATGTCAAATAAAATATACATATCTATATATTGTTTTTTCTATAGATACGGAACGATACGGAACCCTTCATCTCCTTTTTCACAAATAAATAAATTGATATCGTGTATTAAAGGATTTCAGTTATCTATTGTAAAGTGAGTCAGGTACGGACGACACCAGCCCCCTAATCGGCGAACACGTTTTTGTCAAATGATTGCGACTAGTTGGTATCAGTTGGGATCGTTCGGACCGCCCATTGGTCCGTTCGGTCCAAACGATCCCAACTAGTCGCAATCATTTGACAAAAATGTGTTCGCCGATTAGGGGGCTGGTCAAGCTACCAAAAATCTGACATATTGTAGTAGCTTCATGTGCTGTCGTCTGTAGCTATAGAAGTCAGATTCTGTAACCATCTCAAGGAGAAGCTGAAGTACTCAAGGAGGAGCTGTCATACCAACTTATGTCAGGGATTGACACTATTGACAACTTACTTCACCCATCTTTTAAGATTAGATTTTTACAGAATATAATACGTGTCTCAGCCTCAGTGGGACAGCCTCCCTGGCGTAGCGGTAGCGGACGCGGCCGCTGCGCAAAGTGGCGCGGGTTCGATCCCCGCACAGTGCAAGTATTTGTATGCATGAATATGAATATTTGCACTGGTCTGGTCGTGCCTCGGAAAGCACGTTAAGCCGTTGGTCCCGGTTGCCATACGAACATCTAGTGGCAGTCGTTACGGGTTGTTGGAGCCCTCAAAAGTCCAACAATTGGTCTAACTGCAATGCTTCGATGTTGCCTTCGGGGTATGGAGGTCAGACGGCAGTCGCTTCACGGAAAATGTCGAAGTTCAGCCATATCAGCAGTTGGACTAGTAAAAGCGGTCCCCAGACTCCAAAGCTGAAAAGGCTTCGGATGCGACTGTGATTAACGCTGGGGATGATGATGATAATAATACGTGTCCAGTATTTTTAAGTAAAGAATCTATGTACGAAAGTTCAAAAAGATATCATGAAAAACCACAAAGTTATGAGCTTGTTATCTTACTTGGTTGTCCCAACAAAAATATGGTCAACGCACCGCTTGCTCACTTGGGCGCGTGACACAGGAACCCCATGTCTCACACGCCTGGAACTATGATGTACCGTCAGCTGTGTTGGGCGCTCGGAAACCACAATGCAATAATTTCTAATGTATTTGGGTAAAAATATAACATGGTGCAAAAATGATTAGAATCGATTCAGTCGCTTATTCTGAACAAACAATATTCGTAAATAAATAAATAAATATATGTATGTGTCATGGTCACTAACAATGGGCCTTATAAGAAGGCTCAAAGTCACTCAAAGGGCAATGGAGAGGGCTATGCTTGGAGTTTCACTGGGCGATCGAATCAGAAATGTGGAGATCCGCAGAAGATCGAGAGTAACCGACATAGCCCGAAGAATTGCAACACTAAAGTGGCAGTAGGCTGGACACATTGCCCGTAGGACCGATGCCCGATGGGGCCGACGGGTTCTCGAGTGGCGACCACGCACCGGAAGACGTAGCGTGGATAGCCCCGACAAGGTGGACCGACGACCTGGTGACGGTCGCGGGAAACCGCTGAATGCGAGAGGCGCAGGACCGGTCGTCGTAGAGAACCTTGGGGGAGGCCTATGTCCAGCAGTGGACGTCTTTCGGCTGAAATGATGATGATGATGTGTCATATGTTTTTGTGGAAGGTACCCAAAAGACCTTGACCTGAATCCTTCTTCCTTTCAAACTTCGTTAAAAATCTACCAAACGAGAACGTAAGTAGTCCTAATTAAGGAACAAAAGGGGTAAGTAGCAGTGTATTAATCAAGTCGCCAAGTCCATTAGCAAATGTTTGCGGGACAAAAGAGTTGGAAGACAATCGATATAAGCGCGCAGTGCCGCAAAACGCTTCGTGTTTTCTAGGAAGACCATGAGACCATGTTTTTGTGAAAATCTCAAATTAATTAATTTTGGTACTTTAAAGCGTATCTCGCGACGTTTTAGGTTTTTTGCAATTTCTAGGCCCGTATGAAGTTTTATGTAGTATTTAAATATGAATTGCAACCGTAACAAATATTTATTTACAAAATTAAAACCTTAACAGTTTTTCTCTGATATTGCATGTCTGTCAAAATCAATGATTGAACATGAGGCCAGCTTATACTGCTTTTGTTATCGTAAGTGATAATAAAACCAGTATAAGCTGAGCCCATAAGCTAAGACCAAACATAAGTATGATCGGTACAAATGTGGTCGATTTTTGAATTAGTTTTCTAGCAATAATACAATAAGTAATTAGTTAGTAACGGTCACAGTTTGAAATTCAAAATAATTTAGAAGCGTGGTTATTTTAACGATTTTTTAGCGAAATACATATATTATGTAGGCATAATGGTTGCTTTCTAAACTAACGCTTTCGTTTATGTATGTATATTAATAATAAATTTATATTTTTTTCGGTATTATTAAGCACAAGCATTTAAACAGCCGACAGTAGAAACCGGCCAACCCAATGTCGGATTCACACACGAAAGGTTCCGTGCTACATATAAGTACAATATCTACAATGCTACATACATAAAAAAAACTAATTTTATTATATTTTGCTATTATAGCAACAGAAATAAATAATCTATGACAATTTCAACTGGCTAGCTACCACAGTTGCCCTGTCACAGCCTGGTGATACACAGACACCAGTTTTGCTCAACAGTGTCCGTTGTGGCGTTTGACCTGGGGTCAGCCATTGCATTTTCCTTTTACGGTTATCATAAAGAATCCACTTTTCATCACATGCCACAATTCGATCCAATATTCCTTCATTTCTGTACCGATTCAATAAGGCAACACAAGTTTCAACACGCGTTTCTTTCCGCAGATCAGTCAAACCATGAGGCACCCATTTTTCGTATTTCTATATTATATTGATATGACGCGAATGAATCAATATTATAAAATAAATAAAAATAAAAATGCATTTATTACAGTAAGTTTTACATATAAGTTGCCGGGGCTTCCCAGAAAGTAATCATATGATACTTGTGTTGGGAAAGCCTCGCTCTACCGGTGGAAACATAAATTTAGACTTACTAGACCATGAGTAACAATAATATAACCATAAGTTCCTTAAAAATTAAAAAGAAGCGAGAAGTGTGTGTTTGTTTGTGTGAGTGTGTTAGTGTGGGGTGTGTGTGTGTGAGTGTGTTAGTGTGGGGTGTGTGTGTGTGAGTGTGCGCGCGTGTGTGTATGTGTGGATGGTACTTTATTTTGGCCACATAACCCTATAAATTCTTTACGTGTGGTATGTGAGTACATCAAGCATGTATCAAATTCAAGCTAATGTAATGTAAGCAGGATCTCCTCCACCTCCTCATAATTTAGAGTAAGGAGCCATTCAGTCAGTTTTTTCTTGCACTCATACCATTGCATGGGGTATACATTAGGGTTGTAACGGAGCTTCGCCTCCGCTTCCGTTACTGCGGAAGTTCCGCAAGAAATCGTATCTTCGCTTCCGCCTCCGCCTCCGCACAATTTTTAGCGGAGTTATAACGGAGGTTTATTTACGTATTTATGCAATAAATAAATAGTCCGGCCGCGTTTGAGCGCGAAATGGTCAAGAATCAACTAGTTCGAGGCGGGAATGCGGCAAGCACAATTTGTTTCTCCTTAATTTTCATTACAAGAAGGTAATATTTTTTAACTACTATTAATGTACGTATTTAAAATAAAAATTTTGTTTTAATTAACCATAAATTTCAATTTTATCTATATGTACTTTCACCTCCGCCTCCGCCTCCGTTAACCTCCGCTTCCGCAGAGGTGAGACTCGTCGCCTCCGCATCCGCCTCCGCCTCCGCTAACAAGCCTCCGTTACAACCCTAGTATACATTAAGGATACGGTTAATTTTATTATAAACACGGGGGGCTTGAGCTAAATTATGCCGACTATCAAAGACAGTACGAGTGGGGTGTGTAGGGGCAACTATATCGCACCGTCTTTTCTTAAGTTTGGCATAGTCGAAAGGTAAAGTTTTGTGATACCTAAGTGTCATGTGTAGGATATATAGTTTCCTGACAGAGAGAAGCTTAGAAATTGCATATAAGGATTTAGTAGGAAACCTAAAAGGCTTACAGTACATAACTTTAATCAAAGATCGTTGCGCCCTCTCTAGATCTATAAAATATGACTTAGCTGCACCTCCCCATACCGAAATGCAATAGATAATTACTGATTGGGCTAATGCAATGTATATTTTATTCAGTAGCTCAGTACTCATAATGTGTCTAAGACTTTTAAAAACCCATATAAGCTTTCTTACCCTCCCTATAGTTAGTTCAAGGTGAGGGTACCAGCTTAACCTTTGGTCCACGACAATTCCGAGGTATCTAGCAGAGCTAACTTTCTGAATAGGCGGACAACTGTGAGTACAATTACAGGGGCAACGACAGGAGTGAATTTTAATTTCAAAGTCAGGCGAAGGCTGCGCGTTTAAGTACGGGGCGAAGCATACGTAGTTCGTTTTTTGGGTGTTTAACGTGAGAAGATTCTCATTGAGCCATTATGGGTAGCTAATTCCGTCAATATTGTGGGTAGGTAGTTTGACTAGGATCGGCTTCCACCATCTCTCTTAATTCATCGTTATTCACCAGTGTGGACAGTCTTCCTCGTGGCTCGTTCTTCAAGCAGAAGTTTCCAGCACGAATGTTATTAAACCAAAATCGTAAGGCGCGAAAAAATAAATAAAAAAAAGAAAACAGTCGACAGCAAAGGGAAACGTATTAGAATTTGTAGTACCTAAAGATTAAAAATACTTGGCCAATATTTTACACCAAATTGTTGCATTGTTGAATCCTCGTGGATTGATGTATTCGAATGAAACATTTTTCACATGGTTTATATGGTGTTCTTCTTTTAAAAAGGATATATACGGTCGAATTGAGTAACATCCTCCTTTTTGAAGTCGGTTAAAAAAATGTGCAACATTTGAATATCGACTTGTAATTGTTTCTGTTATTCAACATAGACAACAAAGAGGAGGAACGATACTGCGAAAATTCGAGTGATTTTTGAATGTGAGTTCCGACGTGGAAGTAACGTGTCAGAAACAGCCCGCAATATCAATGTTGCGTTTGGAGACGGGTTCTACTAATAAACGCACCTTACGATTTTGGTTTAATAACTTTCGTGCTGGAAACTTCGGCTTGAAGAACGAGCCACGAGGAAGACTGTCCACACTGGTGAATAACGATGAATTGAGAGAGATGGTGGAAGCCGATCCTAGTCAAACTACCTACCCACAATATTGACGGAATTAGCTACCCATAATATTGATTCATTTGCGTCAAATCAATATAATAAAGAAATACGAAAAATGGGTGCCTCATGATTTGACTGATCTGCAGGAAGAAACGCGTGTTGAAACTTGAGTTGCCTTATTGAATCGGTACAGAAATGAAGTAATATTGGATCGAATTGTGACATGTGATGAAAAGTGGATTCTTTATGATAACCGTAAAAGGAAAATGCAATGGCTGACACCAGGTCAAACGCCACAACGGACACAGTTGAGCAAAACTTACCAATAAAAAGGTAATGGTAAATATTTGGTGGGTTCAGGGTGGTGTTATTCTCTATAGTTTTCTCCGTTCTGGTCAAGTAAAAACTCCAGATGTCTATTGTGCCATACTCCGAACAATGTTGCAACAAGCAATAAAACAGCCCCGACTCATTAATCGTTATTCACCATTATTACACCATAACAACGCAAGACCTCATACAGCACGAGAAACCATTTGGACCCTTCAGGAACTGCAGTTAGAAACCATTAGTCATCCTCCGTATTCGCCAGACCTTGCTCCAACGGACTACCATTTCTTTGTGATTTGGATAATTATCTATTTGACAAGAAGTTTTCTTCCCAGGAGGCAGTACAAAACACTTTCACACAGTTTGTGTCGAGAACCTCAGAGTTCTATCACAAAGGCATGAATGATCTTCCTATTAAATGGCAGCAATAGTATATTGATAATAATGTTAACTATTATGATTAAATAATTAAATTTTCAGTACAAATCGACAATTTCTTACTTTAGCTCCTATTATTAATTAATCACTCTCACAATCATGGTTGCCCTACATCGATGTCACTTACAAAAGAGCAATGATGGATGAACGGTATCGTCTAAGACGCTTCTACACAGAGTACTCTGTTCTCTCATACTTTTTAATGAAATGTATGTGTGTGGGGTTTCCTTCTTGCATTAAAGAAAATTAGGTAGTTTCTGTATTTAGAAAAATAATATCGACATAAACCGCCATCGCCAAACCAGAAGTTTTGGCGTTGGCAGTTTGTGTGTGTATGATCCATTCTGTAAAATATCACAATGGAAAGTTTAGTAAAGTAAGCTTAGAGTCAAAATCAAAATAAAAATTCATTTATTTAAACTAGGCTAAGAATCAGCACTTTTTGAACGTCAATATTACATAAGACAGTCCCCCCAAAACGCCCGCCCTTCGTTTCGCCTCCGCACTTCCTAGTACTTTCGCTAGGAAGAAGAAGTGGCGGAACAAACTCCCCAGCAGCACAGCTGTCTGTTTATAAAAAAAAAAACACATGACTCTATACAACACTATGCATAGTAGGTAATGAACACAAGATTTATAATGAAATTAATTACCATATGCCAGCTAGCCTCGTCAATATGCTAGGAAAGGAAAATAATATTAATAAAATATCATTAAAATGGAAATGTAAGTAAAAACTTATTACCTAAATAAAAGCCCCAGGTATAAATGGTGTGATAGCTCACATATTTATGCATTGTAAAAAAGCAAATTATATGAACTCATATAACGTGTCAGTAGGCTAATTCTGGAGAAAGTACACAAACATTGCCTTGAGTTAATCAGGGCGACCAGCTATTCTTATCATTTAAATTGTCGCTTACGGAATACAATGCCTTTGAACAAAGGTTGCATTTGATTTGTAGTTTTAATGTATTATAAGGCAAGTCTAACATGGGCACGCCACAATAGCGGCTTTGAGGAGTGGCTAGAGAGGCGCCACGGCGCCCTCACCTTCCGCTTGACGCAGGTCCTCATCGGACACGGCTGTTCCCGAAGGTTCGTGTTCCGTATAAGACGGGAAGAAACGCCAGGGTGTCAGCACTGTGTGGATCGCCATGAGGACACGGTCGAGCATATGGTGGAGGTCTGCCCGGCTTGGGTAGAGCACAGCCGTGTCTCGCATCCGATCCTAGACCAGGCCATGGTTCGGAACGAGAGTGCATGGCAGACCGCCTCCTCCTTCTGCGAAGCAGTGATGCTAGCAAAGGAGGTGGCGGAGCGTGTGAGGGAGCGGGAATCCCAGGCCCTCATGCCTCTAGCCACCGCAGGAGACGCCCTGGTCGGGAGACAACTTCGAACTCCCGGCTACCGTAGGCACGGGTTTGCGGGCGGTGAGCAGTAGGCATCTCGCCGCCCGGTAAGGACCAGGCCCGAGTCGACGGCGCGTTGTGTTTCACGCGCGCCTCAAAGAGATGTCAGCACATCGTGACGGGGTCCATGAAGAGCGATGCCTCCTTGGTCAGAGTTGCGGCTTGGTTAAAAAAAACCGTGACCCTGGCCTACAAACAAGTGAAGAAACATGGGTGGGTTTTAGTCAGTAAAAATCTGACACGCCCTTCCGCTCCGCCCAGAGCGGGTCGAGCCCAGCAGTCATTCGATGATTACCCATGCCAAACAAAAAAAAACGAAAGTTTAGCAAAGCAGATGGAATCTTGTTATAAAAATTATACCAAGCCCAACAAAAGAGTTATGAGCCTTTTGAAGTCGTGAACCATGACAATAGTAGGAATAGCAGCTTCCAGCTGACTTCTATTAAGTTTTCACGGCGACATGGTTCCAGAATAGCACTGCAGGAGTAGGTACACACGACGACATTAAGCAAAGCCAGTTGATTTCTCATTGTACGGAAGACAGCAGGTCAAACTACCCGAAACTGTCAAATATTCTCACTCAACTTTGATTCTTAAAGCTTCAGAAATAACGTTACAAATGCTTGATGTGCTGTCCTTTATACAAAAAGCATATACAATGCGAGATCAACTTAAACTATGATCTCAAACTAGGATTGAAGGTAATCTATCAAAAAATAATATTTTTTGGCTTGAAACTACTGCTCGTATGGAGTGAAAATCATTATAATAAACTTACTTTAAGTATATAGCTTGCTTGCTTACTTTTGTAGTGTGCTTGTTCGCTAGGTGTACCGACCGTTTTGACAAAGCTTCTGAAGGAACTTCTTCTTTCGAGACCTCATCTCATTTCATATTTTGCCAATATCACAACACCAACTACTGTATACTTTTAAAGGCACTATCCGTCAACCTTGAAACTTCCACATTACTGAAAGTGGGTCCGAGCATGGATCTATATTGCAAGATATAGAAATATTCAAGCGATTGGCGCGATCGTTAACTGCGGTCGTAAAAACATGAGGTGTCTGTATGTTGAGATCATAATATAAGAACTAGGCAGCCTTACAGCTTGAGCAAAATACGATGGCAAGACTGGCAACTTGTAGATAAAGTAGGCACCGGGGGCCTTACTATCAAGTGTTAACGCTATCGTTAAGCTGTTGTGAAAAACGGATAGCGCTATTCATTCTTTATAACTCCATCTTTATCTGACTCTGGAACAATGATGGTTTCACCACGTCATTGTAAACCTGTGGGTAGGTAGAGTTCGAGTACGGCCCATGAAGTCTCGCAGACGCGGCGCCACTGTTGCGCGTCCGTTATTACTTAAGTATTTATTTTTTTACATTGACATCATGTTATACGCAATGGTTAATACAATGCTTAATCCTAGAGGAAGGTGTATGAGGGAGGATTTTGCTAACTAGATTAAGTATAAAATTAGTGTAATTTATAGCCCTCTTCCTATCACGGGGAGGAGGCCCGTGTCCCAGCAATGGGCTGATTATGATGCTTTCAAGACTTCTTTCGTAAAACGGACCCTAAGTAGTATATTAATAGGGGTGCTTTTTAAGATTCTAATTATTGTTTCTTAAGATAACTAAGGGTTATCATTAAAAGGGCGAGCATTTTAGTGTCAATTTAAGGATAATTTCAATTTAAGGTTCTATCTAAGCTTGAAAATTAATCTGGACGAATAGGTAAATCAAACCGCGAGAGCAAGAACGGCTTATGTACAACTTTTATGGATTGAGGTAGGTAATCGAAGAAATTAATATTGAAATTTGTTTTGTTTTTTATGCAATTGATTCTTCAGTTTTTTACTAGCAATTACGTAAATCGTGTTAGAACACCAATAATCTTACTCTATTCCTGATGGCAATACGCCCACTATTTTTTTTATAAAATTTTACTTGGGCCATTTTTGCGGGCCTCCAATTACTATTTGTAATATTGGACAATATATGAGGAATATTTTTAAGCGCCATCTCTGTGTCCAAAGTGAAACTGTTACAAAATCTTCACGCACTGCCAAAACTCATGTTGGGAAATTCATAACATAGATGGCGTTTGTAGCTGTAGTTCTGTTTCCCTTATTTAGTAAAAGATATCTAACTTTAGTTCCAGACTTCATCTTTGAGTCAGTATTTGTATTTTAACTCAACAACCGAGACTGGTCAATCGCACAAGGCCACTGCTGCTTCAGTATAACGCGAGACCACACACTGCACCACAGACTGCTACCAAATTAGAGGAGCTTTAATTAGAATGTTTAAGGCATACACCGTACTCCCCGGATCTTGCTCCAACAGACTACTATAGACATTAGGATAACTTTTTGCAGGCGAAAAAATTCAACTCCGACGAGGCAGTCCAAACGGCCTTCAAAGATTTTATTGATTCCCGTCCTAATGTTTTTTTTTTTTTTTTTTGAAGAGTCGTAAACGAACTACCTATGACATGGCAGAAGTGAATAGATAGCAATGGATCATACTTTGATTAAATAAATATATTAAAAAAATAAACGACTTTTATTCCTCCCATACAAACCGCCAATTTCATATGTAAAGTCCTAATAGGTACTTACTTCATACAAAAGTGACAAATTAGTACCGAACCTATAATGGTAAGGTGTATAATAACCATTCCAGACAATGTACGTTTTGTAATAAGGGGGCTGATGTTTGGTTGTTTGTTGAGCGAACATTAGTGAAATGATAAAACATGTTAGCCGACTCTCCCCCTCCCCTCGCCCCTCCCCTTTCGTAAAGTAAAAACGGGGACTTACGCTCTGCTCAGACCCTAAAACTCTGTAACGCCAGAAGGTGGTTAAGCCCATGTCTACTAATTATATCTCACGAAGCTACGAATGCTTCACTTGTGGTTGCCAAATCAATATTTAGGCTGTAAATGTACCCATGTGTAAGCGCAGTAGCTCTCGGTATGGTCGGAGACAATTGCCCATATCGGAATCGTATTACTGGTCTTCACACACACATTATAACATTTTAGTACACTTGGTTATCACAAATAAAGCACTCGTTGCTTCGATTGAAAATAGGGTAGTTGACTAAAAAAAACTAATTAGTCCGTCAGTCAGATTTAAAAAAAACTAGACCCGTATTTTTTCTTTTTTCATATACCTATAAAAAAATAAGATAATACAGTGCGTTGAAAATTCGTGTAACGTCACCAGCCCCCTCTCCTGATCTTTGATGCATTTTATATTTGTAATTTTTATTGATTTGACAAAACAAAATATAGGTATCCAATATTTTTCTATAATCTGAATGACGGACTAAATAGAATCAATTTTCTTTACCCAGGAAACATCCCTATTGCCGTAAGACTTCCACGCTTCCATCTTGCTTCTATTCATTTATGCCTAGTATGAGTTTTCATTACGAGACCCGATCGTCGATATCAAGCGCGTTTGGCGCTCTCATTGGTTGAGAATTTTTACAACCTTGAAGCGGGCCAATCGATGAGTCAAATGCGCTCGATATCGACGATCGAGTTTCGTAATTAAAACTCATACTAGGCATGCTGCTGCTGTGAATTGAATGCCAAGCAGTTAATACTTACTAGACCTTTCGTCAGAAGTCCGTAGGTTTGACCACCAGTCTCACCAAGGGGCATCGTATTACCCAGTAACTGGGTTGTGGAGGTCAGATCGGCACTCCTTGTAAAATACTGATATTCAGCTGAATCCGGTTAGAGCGGAATACCTCAACAAAAGGCTAGGAAAGTGATGATGATGATAACAACTTTTATCAAACGAGGTGCTTAATGAAACAATTCAATATTTACTATAATTTAATAAACTATATCATAATTTATTATAAATAGACAACAGGAATGTTAGCGTGTTTAAATAGGACCCTTTTTAACTACAAACCTATACTACACCCCATCACGTGTGGCTGAAAGTGCGAATAGAATGGTTAGCAGGAAAAAAATTTGCTATGTCACAATATAGTTCTATAATTATTGTTTGTGATAGGGTATACAACATATGTATATATGTATTGATGGGCATGGGTCTTGGAAGTTTATCTATACATATATGTATCTATTATAAATATAGTATCGTTGAGTTAGTATCCCATAACACAAGTCTCGAACTTACTTTGGGGCTAACTCAACCTGTGTGATTTATCCGTATATATTTATTTATCACATGATCGCTTCTCAGTTTTCGCACCATATTATATTATGATCGCTTCTCAGCTGTTTCTTTCTTTCTTTGTTTTTTGGCTTCGCACGGTTTGTGCATTTAGCCAATGTCACGTAATTATGAATTATTCATGTCGAAAAAGACGGCCGCGTAACACGTCTTACGAGGGAGGTTTGGGACAAAGTCATGATGTGGCCATTATGCTGCGATATTTCACTCTTCTTTATGAATTATTTATATTTACTAAATGCACTTTTTACTACATAAATCATGAACTTTTATTTAGTCAACAACACTATAAATAATTTTAAAAGTCCAATGAAAAACGAGCGTGACACTCAGCTTGACTTTCCCCCAAAAACTCCCGCTTCTCAGTTGCACTAAGGTTCACAGAGGACACAGAGTTTAATGAGAAATTGCAGCCTAATGCTTGCGACCATCTTCGCTAGATGGCACTATATTCAACATTATAATAGACCACAGAATACTCATTATTATGTACACCATATTTAAGATTTGTTTCATTTAAACTAATATTTTGTCTTCTGTTCTTTTCTTGATTGTGATTATTTCCAGTATAATACGTTATGTAAATAATACTGTTACAATAAACCTCTTAATAAAATATACATTATAGTATATATAAGTCGCAGATAGCGACTGCAGAGCGGTAGGGTCGACAGCATCTTGGTGTAGTGTCGGGTTCCATTACGTAGGCGAGTTTTGAATTAAAGCACGACTTGTAGATATACCCTCCAGTCTTGACAATCACAATTTAAATAGGCAAACCGGCAGTTTCGGTTCGGAGAAGTGCCTTGGTCCGCGTCTCGATGCAAAGTGAAGTGACCGTCCGACGAACCCCACTTTCCAAAGCGACGCCGTCCATGTGCCGCCATCACAAAATGACGTCACAAGCGTTTGCCCCTGCACTACGTAAATCAAATGAGCAACTTTTCTTCAAATAATTTCGACGATCTCCGACATTTAGATTGTTTTAATTCGATATTCATCGTTCGTTTTCTATTTAGAATGCTATGTAATTTGAACCCAGAAATATACAAAAATATATTTGTTTTATTATTTAAACTACCCATTTCAAGTTTAGTTTACCCATACAGTGTGATAGTAAATAGTTTACAGATAAAAATTAGATAAGATATAAAATTAAATAGTACATAAGATAGCAAATTATATAACTAAAGCTTTTGTTTATTGAATTCCTAGTCCATAACGTTACATGATTAAATCTTGCGGACTTATGGATATAATATTGTGATATAAAGTGAGCGTCTGAAACACAGGTTTAATAAACCTAGCTCGGGCATGTCGCTAATTTTATATGATCTCTGTATAATAATACGTTCTGTATGACCTTATGTATATTTTTAGTCACACATAATACCTAGCTGTTATTTAGGCAATAAGATATGCATGTATTTGTATAAGAATATTTTTGTAGCTTTGATTTTACAATGTTGTATTTTTTTTTTTTTTTATAATTATAAACTAGTGCTTGACTGCAATCCCGCCTGATGGTAAGCAGTGATGCAATCGTTGATGGTAAAGCGCACTAGTTTATTAAGCCTATTAACTTAAAAAACGTAGGAATAGGAAGGATGACGGCAGTTGAGCGAGGTGATGAAACCCAAGACCAACACGACCAAACGATGCTGGGCTAGAGAGGGAGATTGATATGGAGACTCTCCACGACCAAACTACCGACATAACAACATTTGGCGCATCGTACCCGCCACACAACGCAACACAACTTCTCAGACCCATCCTCCGTACCACCTCCGTACCTTCACCAGACATCATGCCGGAACACGACGAATCGCTTGTCGGCAAGGACTGTCTGGTGGGTGGTAACTAATTACCACAAAAAGAAAAAAGATATAAAGAATAAAGATGATTATTATTATAGTTCCAGTCGAAATTGTATTTATTATTTTATGTATACGTTTAACTACGTACGTAGGTACAAACATGTATACGTATAACTAGGTAAACAGCCAAAATCATAGACTTTGCAATATAAAGAAAAAAGGAAAAGAACATACATTTAATTTCGTTTAGCCGATTATTAACGCCCATCAAGTAAACATAGGTAAGAGAGTAATAAAAATTTATAACAATAACAATTGAGAAAAATCTAAAAAAAAAAAGAAAAAATAAAAAAGATTACAAAAATATTTATCCGATTTCTTTAAACAACAGAAGCTTTTTTGCATAGTTTTAGGTACCATGAATTAAAAAAGTCATTATAGGAGGGAAAATTTAGAAAAAACATTAGTTTGGAATAGTCACATATTCATTTACATAAGTCTTGTGTGCGGTGTGGCTAACATGAGTTTTCATTACGAGACTCGATCATACGCATCGCCTCGATCGAGCGCGTTTGGCGCTCTCATTGGTTGAGAGTTCTTACAGCCTTGAAGCGGGCCAATCGATGAGCTTGGGACTGAGCTGCTCGCTCTACTAAGCAATGTAATTAAGCAATATACGTAATTATGACATTTTAATCACTGTTTTTGTTAAACACGTAAATTATTGTAAATATTTTCATTTTTAATGTGTGTGGTGTTTTTAATGTGTCCCTGAGTTTGTTTCGGTTTTTCTTCTCAGAGGTAGTCAGTTAGGAAATGCCGGATCCATTTAAAAAAATATGACGTGTAAAAGTGAAACGCGGTCGATATCGATTATCGAGTCTTCGTAATGAAAACTCATGGTAAGCCTGGTGGCTTACCATAAGTTTTATATCTACTGAAACCTTACCCGTACTGGCACGTGTACTTCCAGTCGATCTTGAAGTACAACGGCGTGCTTCAATGTACTACTCCGCGAGAGGGGAGGCCATGGACACTAACTTTGTTACACAACGCGACCTTAATAGAATTTCTAGATTATTTAAACCTCAGACTATTTATTGCTTTCAATGCTGTAAAGGCACAGTTACAGCATTTAAAAGCAAATCAATTTCTGAAAAAACTATGCTAACAAAATCTTCAACGTTATCACACTTCCTAAAGGTTAGTTAACACCAAATTCTTTTCGTTCGTAGTAAAGTGTAGAACAGCAGCTATGGCATTTAACATGTGTTTTCTTCCTGCGTAATCCGTGGACATTAGATACGCCATTACAACGTTTTTCAAATATTCCAGGTTTGCACCTTCGCGGGATTGGATGCGGCGTAACCTGCGGAAAGGGTGGTAATGGAATTAGTATGATTAGAAATTATTTCAAGGCTGCCTTTAGAGCCAGTTTCTGAGATACCGGTGGGTCCAAGAAACGTATAAGAACTGAATCTGAATATACAATATGTAAAGAAAACCCTGTCCGATCCGTGAAGGTATTGTTAGGTATCGTTAACTGATTCTAATAATGCCTACAAAGCCGGGTTAAACTTAAAAAAAAATCCCCCAAAAAAAAAAAAATATTATTTCGAAAAAGCGAGGTAACTTAATGCATGTGCGGTAGGCAACCCGATAGCCCCGCCCCCCTTCACCCGCGCATGTATGCGCGGGTGAAGGGGGGCGGGGCATGCGGCACGTGGTCGCATCGCTATTCGCTCCGTCACAAATGGTGTTGTCAGTTTTTTAAAAATGACCAAATTTCGGGGAAATTGGAATTAATACCCGGGAAAAAAAGATTATTTCAAAATTCATTATTATTGTTACTGTGATGATTATGTAAAATTTTATATTATATTTGGTCATGTGTTTACCTAACCTTTATTATCCTTATGGGTCGGACAGGGTTTTCTTTACATATTGTATACAAAAAAAAATGAAATATTCCATACAATTTTATACCATCTATAAAAAACTGTTCAAAGGGAATCGGGGCCAATTAAATCATTTTCAAGCACTTTTGAATTAACAAAATAGTCGGTCAGTTAGAAAGTTCACAAACTTCAAAAAAAAAAAAGCAACATGCATTAGCATTACATAGTTAAAGTATTTCAAAACGCAGATCTCTATATTCTCTATGGAATAGGCAAGAAACTCCGGTCCTTCTTTTAAATCAAAATTGAATTACAAAGTCGTGGGTTTATCATTGTTAATGTCTCTATTATGTGAGAACAATATAAAAAAAGTTACAATAGAAACAACACAAAAGAAAAACTAAAAATAAGCAGTTATTCTTACTTTGGGAAAATAATAGGCTGATGGTCATATAAAATGTTATTTTTACTTTTTATGCAACCTGAATATAGTCCGTTCAGAATAAGAAACTGAATCGATTCCAATCATATTTAAAACATCTTATATTTTTTCTCAAATACACTTAGAATTTGTTGCTGTATGGTTACCGAGCGCACAACACAGCTGATGGTAGATTATAGTACAGGCGCGTGCGCATAGATGGACAGCTCCCCACCCGCGCCGCGGTGCATTAACCATATTTTTGTTGGGACAACTAAGTAAAATAACTTCTAGAAAAGCTCATAACTTTATGGTTTTTCATGATATCTTCTTGATATTTTGTACATAAGATGCTTTACTTAAAAAATACTGAAGACTTAATTCGGATTTCGCTTAAACAAAATATAACGTGGTATAATAAGGCTAGTCTGATAGTGATTAACAAAATATATTACCTGTCGATCTCCTCTTTCAGCGTCCTTATAACTTCTTTGAAGCGTTCCTTTTCTATTGTAGCTTCTCGCTGGCAATCTCTGTAAAAATAACATACATTCAAACTAGGAACAATCTCTTCATCGTATCTTCGATTACTATTACATTTTATATTTAAAGAAACATTATTTTCAATAAGAAACAACATGTTACTTAATTAGGAGCAATGACATCATAATTTAACATCACAAAAGTTCGACACCAGTAGTCATAGACAAATCAATCATTTTTAATATCCGAAACACGACCCACCCAAAGCCTTTATTTCTGCAGAAGTCCAACGTACCGGCTGACCCTGATTTAAATCATAATCCATCTTATAATTGTGCATTGCCAATTGAAATTAAACGCGCGCAATCGTTGTAGGAATTCAAGAGACTTGTAAGGGACACTACTTGTCGTTTTGATCTTGTTCAACACTGTTTGGCCTTGCTTGCCTGTTATGTTCAGTACCTTTGTATTTATTTTTGTATATGTATGTATTTGTGTATCTACTTTAGTATATTGTAATAATGGTGTTTGCACCAACGACAGTCCCATTTGTGGTTCGGGAGAATCTGTCCATTCTTTGGTTGCCTGGAAGAGATCGCATTAGCGGTAAGGCCGCCCATTGTATATTTTTTGTGTTGAATGTATTTTGTTCTATGTTTGACCGGTGTACAATAATGAATATATAAATGAATAAATATAATTTTACGGACCCAATCCAAGACTTCTCCACTTTCACATCATACATTTACATGCATAGTATTATACAGTATGTTAAATAACAGAGGGCGTTCCCTTAAACTCGTTAATATATATCATTAATAGATTAAAATAAAAATATCAGCATAGAAAAATAAGCATAAAATAATCCGAATAAAAAGAAATTATAATTGAAAATAAATTTGAAACCTCCTGTTTTAAATCAAAATAGTAGCGCGGAATAGTATCTACCTAACGTTGCATTGCCCAACACACATCAATCAATTAGATCTTAGATCGCCGCCGCATACGCGGCTCGTCATTCATAAATAAATTGCGACGTTGCAGTCTTTCATGTTCGCGTGTACAGTGTGTTTCTTTTACATGTCAATTTAAAATTTTTCTTGAATATTTTCATATTGAAAAAATTTTAAAACATTTTGTTTTCGAATGGAAATATTTTTTTTAGCATGTATGTATGCTATACTATTTCGGGTTAACGGGAACGCCCTCTGTTAGTTAACACACTGTATAAAGTCATGTGTTTTATACAGCGAAATACGTTTGTTTAGAGAAAGCACCACTAGAGTCCTCTCTTAATACGGGTAATACGATACCCCTTGGTATGATTGGTTGTTAGACTTTCGGACTTCTGACTAGCCGTAACGACTGATAAGATTCATGTCACTGACAATCAGAACCAATGGCTTAACGTGCTTTCAGAGATACGAGGGGTCTTGGTAAGATGGTCATTTATCAATAGACCAGCCGCGTAACTTCGTGTATCGACATGTTTTTTCGCGCCATTATTATTGAAGTTTAGTACCGCTGGATGCGGCGGTCAATAACCTGGAAGCGCTTCCTTATCAACATGTACATCATGTATAAAAAATGAAAAATTATTTCCTGTGAATGAATATATTTATATGATTGTTTATGGGTAGACTGAGAATGTGTTGAGGTACACGATTTTTAATTTATTGTCATATTGTCATCACCACTTTGTATATTTACCTGAACAGTTTGTTTAGACTTCCATGAGATAGTTTTGGAACAAATATAATCAGCAGCATCGATTATGCGTGCAATAATTGAATGTTATGCTCCATACCTAAACTGTCCCTCCATGATATGTTTCTCCTTCCGCAGCTGCGATATATCGAGGTCCTTCCTGGCCAACTCGTGCGCATAGTGTAGCATATGCGGCGGTGCTGTCAAATCCTGTAAGTAATAGAGAAAAGGACAAGTAGAAAGTCCTTTTTTCGTATTGTTCATCCGTCATAGAAAGCTATGTGCAGTGCTGTGAATTGTGATACTAGTGTGTTGAAGACTTTGTTTTGGCGACTGTCCTAGCATATTCAATATAGAATCAAATTTTATTTATATTTCAAATTGAGATTATTTTTAAGTTATATTAAATTTGTTTCAGTAAGATTTAATTTGGTTTATCACTAGAACCATCATGGGAGCTTCTGCCTCATCATCCGAGGGGCATTTTTCATAATTAATGATGTGTCAAAAATGTCTCTAATTTCAGATGATGAGACTGCGACAAGATTTCGAACGTTTTACACTACATTGGCCTTCTGGTATAATGATTTATTGATTGATGGTTCGCATATCAACTCACATAATAAATATATCTTTCCCAAAACTAAACATTGTGTTTACTAAAATTTCAGTCGCCAAAACATTACAGCCGCAATAATAATAACTACACCGAAGTTTACCTTTAGAATAGTAATAGTACACTCTATACAGCACACCAAGCTACTACAATCTGGCAAATTTCTTTAATAGATTTTCAGCTTTATCGCTAAAGCATTAAGGCTCAAAATTACTTCGTAATATTTGACAGTTTCGGGCAGCTTGACGTGCTGTCGTCAATTTACAAAGGATGACGACACACTAGGCGGGACTTATCGTTATGAGTGATCTTTTACAGACAACCTTTGGATCGAATGCCAAGGGGAAGGAGAGAAATAATGAAATGACTTTACGACGACTAAAAACGTCATAAAAATAGGCGGCTGTCGTTCGTTACTATATGACTGTCTAAAGCTACGGTTTCTAAAAAAAGAGGTGATTACTACCGCCTGAATATTTAAATATTTAAACAGCTTATTTAGGCTTTTATTTAGGTAGTAAGATTTCATTTACAATTTCAGAAAGAAAGAAAATACATTTATTCAGCACAGACCAAAAGAAACACAATACATCAGGTCATCATCAAATAAACGATCAAATATAAAAGGAAAAACACAATGTAAAAAATAATAGTTCGTGGCTGCACCAAAAAGGTCCAGTTCAGCAGACAGACAACTAGTGCCAGACGCTGGTTTTCAACTGAACCTGATGTATGATGATCCGGACAGATGTGTTGTAACAGTTTCCTCACCGTTGGGAACTTCAGACCACTGTCTGGTGAAGTCTGTGTCATCGTTCTCCCCTCCAGATCACGACTCTCGTGGTGAACGGAGATTGTGGCGATACAAGTCAGCAGATTGGGATGAGATGCGCCACTTCTTTGCGTCTTATCCTTGGCAGCAGGTCTGCTTCTCTTCTGACAATCCGTCGAGCTGTGCGGACGCTATAACCGATGTGGTGCGTCAAGCTATGGAGTATTTTATTCCCTTCAGCGACGTGCCCGTCGGTGGCTCAGCTCGCCCATGGTTCAATGCCGATTGTGTCCAAGCTGAACAGCTTAAGCACGCGGCATTTCTCACCTGGGTTGACGCTCGTGACCGCAGAGCTCCGGATCTAAGCTCAAAGAAGAGAGCCTTTAACCGTGCTGCCAAGTCCTACAAAAAGGCGCTTAAGAGGGCTCGCTTCGACCGTATTACCCATATTGGCAACAAGCTATCTGCGCAGCCATCCGGTAGTAGATCTTTTTGGTCCCTTGCCAAATCGGTCGAGGCGAACTTCTGTCGACCCACACTGCCTCCGCTGGTAAGGCCTGATGGAACACTGGCCCATACGGCGAGAGAGAAAGCAGGTCTCTTTGCATCTCTCTTTGCCCATAGTTCACGTCTTGATACTGGCAGTGCTACTCCACCTAATTTACCTCATTGCGGAGCTTCAATGACGGAGGTTCGCATAAGGAACAAGGAGGTCCTGAGAGCACTGTGTCGTCTGGACGTGAATAAGGCTAGTGGTCCAGATGGTATACCAGCGATTGTTCTTAAGGCATGTGCGCCCGAGTTGTCTCCTGTATTGACGCGCCTGTATCGCCTCTCATTTGGGACTGGTATAGTGCCCAAGTCCTGGAAGCTTGCCAACGTGCAGCCCGTGCCCAAAAAGGGTAGTCGTGCCGATCCTACCAACTATCGGCCGATTTCGGTAACCTCCATACTCTGCAAGATTATGGAGCGTGTATTGAATTCGCGCCTCTTGGCTTACCTGGAAGGTAACGATCTCCTCAGTGACCGACAGTACGGTTTTCGGCGCAATCGGTCAACTGGGGACCTACTAGTGTATGCCACTCACTTGTGGGGCGAGGCCCTCGAGAAAAATGGGGAAGCGATTGCCGTCTCCCTTGATGTCTCGAAGGCCTTCGACCGGGTATGGCACGCTGGCCTTTTGAGTAAGCTTCCAGCGTGCGGCGTTTCCGCTGGCCTGACTGGCTGGGTTAAAGACTTCCTGACTGAACGGTCCCTCCGAGTTGTTGTCGATGGATGCTCATCGGAGCCCAGGTCGACCAATGCCGGTGTTCCTCAGGGGTCTGTTCTCTCTGCAACTCTGTTCCTGCTGCATATTAACGATCTGCTGATGCCCGGTATCTATGGGTATGCAGCTGACAGCACAGTTGTGGAGAGATATCTGCCGGAAGCTCGGGCTAGTAAGGAAGCAATCTGGTCCGAAAGAGAGGCTATGGTAGAGCGTACGAGTGCTGCACTACAGGCAGTCTCCGAATGGGGCAAAGCCAATCTTGTAGCATTCAATGCCGCCAAAACACAGGCGTGTCTTTTCACCGCCAAAAGGAGCCCGTTCACCTTGGCTCCTACTTTTCAGAATGTATCCTTGGAGTGCACCAACCGCTTTCAGCTTTTGGGAGTAGAGATTTCCTCGAACCTTAACTTTGGGCGGTTCATTGAATCCAAGGCCAGGGTGGCTGCTAGAAAACTTGGCGTTATCGCAAAGGTCCGGCGGTACTTCACACCGGGGCAGCTTCTAATGTTGTACAAAGCACAGGTCCGCTCGTGTGTGGAGTACTGCAGCCACATTTGGGCTGGTGCTGCGAAATGTCACCTGGATACTTTGGATTCAGTGGCGAGGCGTGCGAAGAGGCTGATTGGCGACCCAGACTTAACTCGAAACGGTCTCCAAAGCCTGGAGCACAGGCGTAGAGTAGCCAGCCTTTCGGTTTTCTATAGGTTGCATTCTGGTGAGTGTGCAAGGGAATTGCATGACTTAATTCCCCCATCACCGTTCCACCATCGGACGACCCGTCGTACAGCGAGTTTCCACCCTTACGTTGTTGATACCACTGCGACCCGGACGAAGCGTTTCGCTTCCTCTTTTATACCGCGTACATCGAGGGACTGGAACAATTTGCCAGCGACGGTGTTTCCGTCACATTACAATTTGAGTGTCTTCAAGGCTAGAGTGAATAGGCTCTTAATAAACTAGCGCGCTTTACCATCAATGATCGCATCACTGCTTACCATCAGGCGGGATTGCGGTCAAGCGCTTGTTTATAACTTATAAAAAAAAAAATGAGGGGACGGATGTAAAACAGTTTTTTTTTTGTACTGTGACACTAGTTATGACTTTAAGCCAAAAAACCTGCCACACATTTCCCACCCACTGCAACTCCTGAAAGCCAGAATCAACAGTGGAGGCCGCCAGAAAAACGCCGAGCAATGAAGCTCTACGAGTCCCGGAGAAACGATTCAACTGTCTTGGGTCCCCAAACGAAATTAATCAGAAAAGGATAGCGGAGGAGTAAGAAAAAATATATTTTTTCCACTTCCCTCCATAACAAGCAAGAGAGAGAACAGAACTAGGGCAATCGGCACAAAGGGACATTATTGCAACTGGGAGAAGCCCAGATTGCCAAGCACCACGGAATAAAATTTGATTAAGTTAATGGGTCCTAAGTAGATATGTGCTGTTACAATTGATTCCAATAATAGGTATGGCAAAAGCGCCTGAACGCACGGAAATTGGTTCTAGTTTCTACAAGGTCCGTATAATAAACGACCCGAATGTAACAACTAACTAATAACTTATACACTATCCAACATAATATTGCGTTAATTCTGCCAAAGAACACACTCCCACAAGATGTGATGTGCGGACTGTTCAAATTCACAGTTCGATGTAGAACATTGACACAAATGCGAAGGAACAAGTTTAAAAGAATACAGTTTACTTTTAAAGTTGCCATGACCTGTGAGAAATTGGGCAACGCAGTGGTCAACCTCCAGCCATGTCTTAGCCAGCCGATCGCCAACGGATGGGAAGAATAGATGGAGGCCCTTGATGGAATTATCCCACCTACTGTGCCATTCGGATAAGAGGTCCTCCCAGACGTCAGTCTGAGGTTTAAATAATCTAGAAATTCTATTAAGGTCATGGTACTAGTGCCACACAGGTATGACTTTATGCCAATTTCATGTAAAAGGTACAGATTTTTTCTGAAGTAATCAAGAGTTTCTTTTTTTCTTTTTTGGCTTCACACGGTTTGTGCATTTAGCCAATGTCACGTAATGACTGTTCATGTCGAAAAAGACGGCCGCATGAACCGTCTACGAGGGAGGTTTGAGGCAAAGTTATGATGAGGCCACCAAGCTACGATGTCTCAATGTTCTGACATGAATTATTTACTGAATGCACTTTTTACTACATAAATCAGACACTTTTATCTAGTAAACAACATTATAAATAATTTAAAAGTGCAATGAAAAATGAGCGTAACACTCAGCTTAACTTTCCCGTCAAAACTCTTTGGTAGTGTTTAGGTAACAAAAGCTTCTGTTCAAGATTCCTGACCGTTAACATTCCATCTTTATAATGCGTGTGTTCCTCGGCGCTGACGCGGCGTGAGCGGTCGTTGCGAGCTCGGATGTAGTTGTCGGTCTCGTCCAACAGCGCCGAGTACCGATCACGTTGAGTCTGTACTTGCTTCTCCAGGCTCAGGATACGAGTCTTGAGGTCTGACACGACCTCCTTTTGATAGTCTTGCTCGTTTTTTATTTTCTGAAACATTCGGGTTAAACGTTTTATTAAAATGTAGGTATTTTGTTATATCGCATTATTATTGGTAAATTTAATCATCTGCCTAGCCTTAGCCCAGCTAGTTCAGAGTCAGCTTCCAGTCTAACCGGATTCAACTGAATACCAGTAATATATATGGATCAACTACCTATCTGACCTCCACACCCAGTTACTGGATACCCCTGGGTAAGATTGGTCAGACTATCGAATGTCTGACGACCCATTTCCCAAAGATCTACGAAGAACAGCCGGGACCAACGGCTGAACGTACTTTCTGAGGCACGAAGGGGTCTCGGTATGTAAAGATGATCACCCATCCGCAGACCAAAAGCGACAAGCGTAGCTGAACCTGATCAATCGAACTGTGCGACTGTTATTGTTTAGCCACGAGCCCCTCATTATTGGCTAAATTTGTTATTAATTATTATTATTGTTACAAATGGACCTTATGTCGACGGCATAAGGTTCAATATCGCGTGACATGCAGTGAGTCACTTTTAAGCCCTATTCCTCCAGATCTAGACATTTTCTAGGTACAATAATAAAACGCATTACTAGACTTAGGACGGCCTATCGAATGGTACAGGTCTCAACAGTTTTGTCAACAAAGTGTCGACATCGAAATTTCTAAAAACCCGTTTCCGGGAATCACCGTAGGTACTTCCGAGTGACCTCGAAGTTATGTGCTATTATTATTACGTCTAGAGGAATCTGGAATGTTCGATCAGCTGGACTATATATAGCACCGTGACGCCGGCACAGAGTCAGTCTACACTCGACTAGCGATACGAACACAGCGACAGTTAAGAAGCGATCTTCGAGAATACCTACTGCGACAACTGTAACGAGAACTGTGAGTACTACGGGAAGTAACATCTGTAGAGTATTGTGTGTTTACGACACGCACTTCGTGGACGTAAGAGAAGACTTCGGTGCAACGTCAGCGACATTCTACTTGTCATTTCCTACAACCAACTGTACCTTCGTTGCCAATAAACTTCGTAACCCTTAACCGGCGTTTTAGTACCCCTAGCCCGTAACAACTGGTGTCAGAAGCGGCATGCCGGTCACGCCAAGGGAAGAGGAAGGAGTTCGTACGCGACGACAAGCAGCGATGGATTTGGCGCGTCAAGAGGAAGAATCGCTGGGTGTCCCTGCACCCGAAACAGAAACGGCCGTCGTAACACCTATTAGTGCGCCTACTACCACTACTATTCCCGGAAGCAGTGGATGCGATTTATCGGCGCTGCTGGCCCATTTGACGGTGCAAATAAAAAGTATGGCAGAGTCACAGGCAGCAACCCAGGTACAGATTAAAAGTGTGGCAGAATCCCAGCCAAAATCCCAGGCAGAAATCCAGGCACAAATCAAAAGTGTAGCAAAATTCCAAGCAAAAACCCAGGCAGAAACCCAGGCAAAAATAGAAAAATCCCAGCAACTGGTACTAGAACTTAATGAAAAGTGGGAAAAGACCAAAGAAGTGGTCAACGAACTTAGAATAAAAACAGCTCAACAAGAAGCCCGTCTGGACCAGCAAGACACGCGCATAGACAAACAAGATGCGCGTATGGACCAGCAAGATACGCGCATAGACAAACAAGATGCGCGTATGGAGAAATTAAACAGTACGATCATGGAGTTTGGGAAGGAAGTAGAATTTTTGCATGAGAAGGTACAAAAAGGGGTTATTAAAGGTGTGGTACCGGTACCCAGTGCTTTGCCGACCTTCCAAGTACCTCATTTTGACGGAACAACGTCATGGGTGGCCTTCCGCCTTCAATTCGAAAAGGTCGCAAAAGGCAACAACTGGGACGACGATCAAGCGGTAACCGCTCTTACGCTTGCTCTGCGTGGTGAGGCGGTCCAAATCCTCGAGAATATTTCCGGCGATTGCAATACCCTAGCCTGTCTGTTAGAAGCGTTGGAGACTAGATATGGAGAGAAACATCTCGAACATGTCTACAGGGCTCAACTCCGTGACCGCACACAGAAGAGCAATGAGGGTCTGCAACAGTGGGCACCGGAAATAGAACGTATGGTGCGGAAGGCATATGCATCAACACCGGGATTGATTGGCGCTACTACTCTACGATTCTTTACTGATGGAATTCGAGATGCAGAAGTCAGGGCTGCTGTACGTCTGGGTCACCATCGGACCCTGAAGGCAGCTTTGACGCATGCTCTGGAGGTGGAAGCTATACGTCAAGATGGCCCACAACATGACCGTATTCGAGAAGTGACCGCACAAATAAAAGCTCGACGAGGACCAACTTGCTACGAGTGCGGCGAAAAGGGGCACATTCGAATTGATTGTCCCAGAAAGGCTAAGGGAAGAAGAACTTCTTGGTCACGTGAGGAGGCCGCGGTGATGGAGTGGCGCAAGCGCGATGCGAAGGTCGAGCCCGAGCGCCCGTGCGAGCGAGTCGAGTGGCGCGAGCGGAGCGATCGGAGCGGGCACCGCGAGCGACCCGCTGAACGAGACCGGGAACGCGTACGTCCCGGCAAGCGAGAACACGAGCGCGAGCGGTCGCGCGGAAGGTCGTGGAGTGACGCAGACGCAAGGCGGGACAAGGAAGTCGAAGACGAGGCGCGTAAGAAGAAGCGCCTCGAGAAAAAGGCAAGACAAAAGGACTGCCGCCGCCAGCTAACTTCAGGAAGTAAGGGCCGACATTGTGACAAACAGGAAAATACAGAGAACGTGCGTATTGTCCAGGTGAATGATTTGGATGAAGACTGGGATAATCGATCATTGAAAGACGCACAGAAGGACGACAGTGACCTGAAGGCAGTAATCGAGTGGAAACAACGTGGCCAGAGGCCCGCTTGGAGTGAAATATCAGCGCTTAGCCCAACAGTAAAAAGTTACTGGGCTCAATGGGACAGCCTGATAATTGATAATGGAGTTCTCAAGAGGAAATGGGAATCACCCAGTGGACAGGAGGTCACCTTACAGATAGTTGTTCCCGGTGATAAAGTCGCGTCAGTGCTAAGACAGGTGCACGACGGAGTATCCGGAGGACATCTAGGAGTAAAGAAAACCCTGGAGAAGGTGAGAAAACGATTCTATTGGGTGCATTGCCGTGAAGACGTTGAGGACTGGTGTAGAAAATGCGTAGCTTGCTCCTCAGTAAAGGGACCGCAAACGAGAGCCAGAGGTCGGCTGAAAGTGTACAATGTTGGTGCACCATGGGAAAGAGTTGCTGTCGATATAGCTGGGCCATTCCCTGTTACTGAAGAAGGGAATAGGTATATCATCGTCATGCAAGACTATTTCAGCAAATGGCCAGAAGCTTTTGCAGTACCTAACCAGGAAGCTCATACAGTCGCCAAAAAGCTAGTTCACGAGGTGTTCTGTCGATTTGGCGTTCCCTTGGAGTTACACTCTGACCAGGGTAGAAACTTCGAGTCTTCACTATTTCAAGAGGTTTGCCAACTACTCGGGATACATAAGACTCGTACAACAGCGTATCACCCACAGTCAGATGGAATGGTCGAAAGATTCAATCAGACGTTGGAAAATAATTTGGCCAAAGTAGTGGAAGAACATCAAAGGGATGGGGACCAATACATTCCACTCTTTTTAATGTCATACCGCTCAGCAACACATGATAGCACAAACTGCACACCGGCGAAAGTCAACTTCGGCCGAGAAATTAGACTACCCATAGATGCACTAACCGGAACACCTCCCGATACTCCTATCCTAGCCGTCGACTATGTGGCCGACCTGCGGCGTAAATTAGATGGAATACATGAGCTAGTGAGAGAGAATGGTCTGAAAACCAGTGAGAAAATGAAGATCCGATACGACCGCAAAGCTAACGTGCCCGG
The DNA here is from genome assembly GCA_017933935.1 of Sesamia nonagrioides. Lineage (NCBI taxonomy): Eukaryota > Metazoa > Arthropoda > Insecta > Lepidoptera > Noctuidae > Sesamia > Sesamia nonagrioides. The sequence continues at coordinate 195,004 of JADWQK010001630.1, forward strand.
ATTCGAAGAGGGAACTTTGGTATGGTTGCATAATCCCATTAGAAGAAAAGGAAAGAGTCCAAAGTTCCAAGCCAAATGGGAGGGTCCGTACACGATAGTAACCAGAATAAACGATGTCACCTACCGGATTAAGAAAGGACCTAGAGGGAAGCTGAAAATCGTACACGTAGACCGCCTAGCTTGCTATTATGGATCAAATCATGCTCGGGACGAGCATGACTAAGAAGGGGGCAATGTTACAAATGGACCTTATGTCGACGGCATAAGGTTCAATATCGCGTGACATGCAGTGAGTCACTTTTAAGCCATATTCCTCCAGATCTAGACATTTTCTAGGTACAATAATAAAACGCATTACTAGACTTAGGACGGCCTATCGAATGGTACAGGTCTCAACAGTTTTGTCAACAAAGTGTCGACATCGAAATTTCTAGAAACCCGTTTCCGGGAATTACCGTAGGTACTTCCGAGTGACCTCGAAGTTATGTGCTATTATTATTACGTCTAGAGGAATCTGGAATGTTCGATCAGCTGGACTATATATAGCACCGTGACGCCGGCACAGAGTCAGTCTACACTCGACTAGCGATACGAACACAGCGACAGTTAAGAAGCGATCTTCGAGAATACCTACTGCGACAACTGTAACGAGAACTGTGAGTACTACGGGAAGTAACATCTGTAGAGTATTGTGTGTTTACGACACGCACTTCGTGGACGTAAGAGAAGACTTCGGTGCAACGTCAGCGACATTCTACTTGTCATTGCCTACAACCAACTGTACCTTCGTTGCCAATAAACTTCGTAACCCTTAACCGGCGTTTTAGTACCCCTAGCCCGTAACATTATTATATACCTGTATTATTATTATTATATAATTGTATTATTATTTTACGTATTATTAGATTATTTGAGGGGTGGGGCAAGTCAGGATTAGGGGGGGCAAGTCAGATTTTTAGGGTAGAATCATCCCCGGCTATTTTGTCTTATAAATTACATAAGCCCATCTACATGAAAAATTAGGTACTTTTAGTGTAGTGTAGAATATGCAAATGATCCTGTATAATTCCCTGTTTATACTTTCATTAGAAATTAGGGGAGTTCATATACGTTCTGCGAGGTTTCCTGGGGGGTTGTTTTTATGAATTAGTTATTATTGGACATTATGTTGTGGTAAGGTCATTTCCATTCATGTGTTATACCGATCTCTCTCAGAATAAAAACTTATGCGAGTAAAACCACAGATCATAACATAATCAGCCCACAGTTCCCACTCCTGAGACACAGGCCTCATCTCGATGAGAGGGAGTGGGCCGTAATCTACCAAGCGGGCCCAGTGCTGATTGGTAGATGTCACATGTCATCGGAGTTATTTATTTTATTCTTTTGGCTCTAGGACATGCATGATTACCTCAGAATGTTTTCCTTCACCATTTCTAATTCCATTTTTATCTATTATAAAATATAGTATCGTTGAGATAGTATCCCTTAACACAAGTCTCGAACTTACTTTGGGGCTAGCTCAATCTGTGTGATTTGTCCGTATACAATATGTTAAGAAAACCCTGTCCGATCCGTGAAGGTATTGTTAGGTATTGATAACTGATTCTACTAATGCCCACAAAGACAGGCTAAACTTAAAAAAAGAATCCCCCTAAAAAAATAAATATTATTTCGCAAAAAGAGGTAACTTAATACATGTGCGGTACGCAACCCCTTCCGCGGGCGGCGGGGGGCAGGGCACGCGGCACCTGTGACGTGGTCGCGTCGCTATTCGCTTATAATAAAACCGGCGTTGTCACTTTTCTAAAATTTACCCAATTTCGGAGAAATTGGAATTAATTCCCAGGAAAAAAGGATTATTTCAAGATTCATTAGTATTGTAACTATGATGATTATGTAAAATTTTATATTATATTTGGCCATGTGTTTACCTAACCTTTATTATCCTTATGGGTCGGACAGGGTTTTCTTTACATATTGTAAATTTATTATTTATTTTGAGAGCAGTGGTGACGAAATTATTTATGCAAAGTAAAGCGCCTGATGGGGTTCAAATCGCAGCCGGTACTAATAAGGCCACCGCTGATCTACCCATAAAGCACAGCTAGTATATTATGTGAAGACGATGCACTTAAAATTATTGAACCACCTATCAAGGGCTTACGCTTACGTACGTACTAGAAACTCAAAAGTCAGCAATGAAAATAATAATATAACAATTACCTCCTCATACAACTTCAAAGTATCCAATTTATCTTGCTTCTCTTCCTCCAACACCATTTTGTAAGTCTCCACCTTCTCTTTCAACAATGCTATCTCATTCTTCAAGTCTCCTACATCATCCGTCTCACTCCCAGCATCTCTCACTTTCGTCTGCTGCTTATAGAGATCAAACTCGACCTTTAAATTTTCATATTCTTCTCTACACTTCAAATGAACATTTTCATAGCCTTGGACTTTGAAGACTGTTGAAATGTCTATGGGACTGCCTAGTTTATCATTTTCTGCTATGAGTTCTTTTTTTAAAATGTGTATCTTGTCTATGAGTGTCTGTAGGTATTCGCTGTCAGCTAGCTTTTCGTTGTCTGTTTCGCTTTTTTGTGTTGCGTCTTTTGTTTCCTCTGTAATTAAATTTAACAAATATAGCTGAAGTTTATTTTTTAAATTTTGCTCACAATAGGAATTTCTTCTGTGGCATGGGTGTGTTTAGAAACTTCTAACAACAACCTGGAAAAACTTACAAGCAGTTATTCCAGGTCTCGCTGATTTTGTATCATACAATTAGTATTTGTACCATGCATGCAAGGCATTCGAACCTGCTACACGTAGCGGAACAGTCGATCACTTACCCACTGCTTCAATTGTACCGTCAAATGAATATGATATATTCCATCTGAAAGCATTTATTTCAAATAAGCTCAATTCTATTGTTTTCAGCTCAATTGTATCATTGCTTATCATTTTTATTTTATTTTTTTGTTTGGGATGGGAAATCATCAAATGACCTCTCCCGCTTTGGGCGGAACGGAACGGCGTGTCTTACTTTTAGACTAAAACCCACCCATGTTCTTTCGCTTGCTTATGCGCCAGGGCCACGGTTTCTTTTTTAACCAACCCGCAACCCTACGCCTACGCGCCTACGGTGGCTGGGAGTTCGTTGTCATCTCCCGACCAGAGCGTCTCCTGCGGCAGCTTGTGGCGTTAGGGGGCTGGGATTCCCGCTGCCTCACGCGCTTCGCCTCCTTATTTGCCACCAGCATCACTGCTTCGCAGAAGGAGGTGACGTCCTGCCATGCACTCTCGCTCCGGACCATGGCCTGGATCAGGGGCGGATGCGAGAGAACACCGCCACGAGGACACGGCGCGGCGGTGCTCTACGCAAGCCGGGCACACCTCCACCGTATGCTCCACCGTGTCCTCAGGGCGGTCCACAAACCCTAGCGTTTCCTCCCGCCTTATCTGGAACATCTTGGGCAAAAAGGAGTGAGGTGACAGGTGTTATTTGTGACCCCAAAATGCCAGTTAAGCTTAAGGGGCAGGTCTATAAGACCATCATTAGAACTGTTCTCCTGTATGGCGATGAGGCGTGGCCTGTGCTTGAGCGACACAAGCAGGAGCTGCGTAGGTATCACGGAGATGAATATGCTGCGGTGGATGTGTGGAGTTACGCGGAAGGACCGCATCAGGAACTCCCGCATCCGTGGCAGTCCTCATGTCCGTGAAATAGCGCACAAACTGCAGGAGGGTCGCCTACGTTGGTACGATCACGTCTTACGAAAACCGGCTTAGGAAAACGAAAATGTTACGTGGGTCACAAATGTCTTGCCATGGCGCCTCCGCCGGGCCGGAACAAGCGGGGTAGACCAAAGAAGTGCTGGCTTGACGTTGTAAGAGATGACATGCGTGCCAAAAATCTCACACCACAGGATGCTAAAGATCGCGCGAAATGGAAGAAATTGAGCAAGAAAGCGGACCCCGGGCTCTAAAGCGAAAGCCGCGGATGCAACCGGGATAAACGCTAAGATGATGATGATGATTATCCGGAACAGAAACCTCCTGAAACAACGGTAACCTGCGTCAGGCGGGAGGTTGGTCTGGAGACCCTCCACAAACCAAACTTCCGACACAACAACATTTGTGCCGCCTACCACCGAGAAACCTCAAAGCCTCAGAACCTCAAAAGAGTCGATTTCTATAGATACATTATTACACTTCTAGATCATACCTAATATACAGCATACATTTTATTTTTTTTATATGCTCCGCTGCTATTGGTCGCAGCGTGATGTTACATGTGATGCTATCCAACGCAAAAAGATTTTTTCAAATCGGACCACTACTTCCTGAGATTAGCGCGTTCAAACAAACAAACTCTTCAGCTTTATGAATGAGGAGTATAGATTTTATAAAACCGTGCCCGTTCTTCTACATAGAAACCTGCGCTTTGGAATGGGCGACTAACACCATCTGGCTGATAGACTAAGGTGCGTATTACAGAACGTCACTCAAAACTCAAGCTCTACTTAAGTCTCGTTTCGAGCCATTTGATTGGTTGAAACTAGTTTTAAGTAATGCTTAAGCAGAGATCAATGCTTGAGTTTCCTTCTGGAATATGGACCTAACTCTTTGACAATTCAAAAGTTCCTGTAACTGATTTATTTAAAATAAATGCTTTAATTTTCATTTTAGAGACGATATAATTAGCAACGCTACTTTGAATTCGTTTCTATTAAGTGGACTGCTTACCAAAATCAGTGTTAGCAGCGATTTTATCCATCAGCCTGCCATTGACAGTATCTTTCAACTGCTGTATAAGTTGCTGGTCGTGCCTTCGTCTCAGGTCGTACTGTCCCACTGTCTCCGACAACTCGGCAATCTTACTCTCAAGCAGGGCCACCCTTTCTTCCTGACGGGCGCATATCTTGCGAGCTGACTCTTCGGCACGTTTCGCTTTTATTTGCTCCTGTGAACCAAAATATAATTGTTAATCGTAATTAGTTTACCCTTCTTCCACTTGTCAACAAAGCTGAAGCACTAGAATAGAACTAGCTGACCCGTGCGAAAAATTCGCATTATATAAAATAGTATTCCATGGTACCAGGGACGAATATCTGTCGATTGGTGGGTCGGACGTTCAGATTGGTTCGATAGAGAGAAAAAGGTTTCTGACCCTTGGAGAAATAATATATGTTGATAGAATAGTCTTTATTATGACCATATAGCTTACAGAACATAAATATAAAGATTTTACAAAGGGTGACACAATGGGCGGTCTTATTGCCAAGAGTGATATTTTACAGACAACCTTTGGATGGAATACTAAAGGGAAGGAGAGAGAAACAGTGTAGGTAGTGTCTATAGTCTATTTACATAGAATATAGAATAAATATGTATGTTAAGTGTATCGTACTAGTTTAAATAAATACAGGGTTCGGCACTCCAAGTGTTACTAATTTTACGTTGCTATAGCAACTAAACAAATAATAATAATGTCTACAAGCTGTTTTCTAGGGTCATCACGAAACGTCTCGCTCGCAGGTTCGACGACTTCCGGCCTCCCGAACAAGCAGGCTTCCGAAAAGGCTTTAGCACCATAGACCACATTCATACGCTGCGGCAAGTTATACAGAAGTCCGAGGAGTATAACAAACCACTATGCTTGGCGTTTGTGGACTATGAGAAGGCCTTCGATTCGATTGAGACTTGGGCGGTGCTACAGTCTCTCCAGCGGTGCCAAATTGACCATCGATACATTGAGGTGATAAAGTGTTTGTACAAAAAAGCCACCATGTCAGTCCGTCTCCAGGATCAGGACTCGAAACCGATCCAACTGCAGCGTGCAGTGAGACAAGGAGATGTCATATCTCCTAAATTGTTCACTGCTGCGTTGGAAGATGTCTTCAAGCTCCTGGACTGGAAAGGACTTGGCATCAACATCATCGGCGAGTACATCACTAATCTCTGTTTCGCAGATGATATCGTGGTCATGGCTGAGACCCTGGAAGACTTGGGCAAAATGCTCAATGACCTCAGCAGAGCTTCCCAACAAGTGGGTCTAAAATGAACATGGATAAGACGAAGATCATGTCGAACTCTCATGTCGCACCCACTCCAATTGTAGTTGGTTGCTCTGCACTCGAAGTTGTTGACGAGTATGTATACCTGGGACAAACAGTCCAACTAGGTAGGTCCAACTTCGAGAAAGAGGTGTCTCGGCGAATCCAGCTCGGTTGGGCAGCGTTCGGGAAGCTACGCTACATCTTCTCGTCGTCCAAGATACCACAGTGTCTCAAGACTAAAGTCTTTGACCAGTGTGTGTTGCCAGTGATGACTTGCGGAACTGAAACGTGGTCACTCACAATGGGCCTCATACGAAGGCTCAGAGTCACACAAAGGGCAATGGAAAGAGCTATGCTAGGAGGTTCTCTGCGTGATCGAATCAGAAATGAGGAGATCCGCAGAAGAACCAAAGTCACCGACATAGCTCTGCGAGTCGCTAAACTTAAGTGGCAGTGGGCAGGGCACATTGCTCGTAGAACCGATGGCCGATGGGGCAGTAAGGTTCTGGAGTGGCGGCCACGTACTGGAAGACGCAGCGTAGGGAGGCCCCCAACAAGGTGGACCGATGACCTGGTGAAGGTCGCGGGAAGCCGATGGATGCGCGCAGCACAAGACCGGTCAGCGTGGAAAGACTTGGGGGAGGCCTTTGTCCAGCAGTGGACATCTATAGGCTGAAGAAGATAGCAACTAAACTGTTTCCAATATGGCGCCCATTTTTTCACATTCCTTAGTCTATGGTATTGTTAATAAACTAACAAAAGCCTACTATTATTCGTCGTTGTTAAAAAAAGTTTTGCAGATGGAAGTCAAACGAAACAGTGTCATTGCTTTGTATTTGGCTGGAAAATCGCAGGCCGCCATCGTTAATGAGCTAGGACATTTACATTTGAACAAAATGTTTGTGTATCCATCACGCGTTACAATGATACGGGTAGCATCAAAAAACGCCATGGAGGTGGACATCCAACAACAGCAACATCATCAGCAATGGTTCGAAAGGTAAAGGCTAGAATTGAACAAAATCCATGACAAAGCGCAGTTAAATTGGCGAAAAGTCTTAATGTATCTGCCCGGAGCATAGGGCGCATATTAAACAATAAACTTCAACTGAAGCCCTACAAATTACAAAAAGTGCAATATCTGACACTTGCACAAAAGACAGTTCGTCTAGAAAGAGGTAAGAACTTAAAGCACTTGCACGTTGATAGCTTGCTTGAAAATTTGGTATTTCCGAATATGTGAACAAGTAAAATGATCGCGTATGGTTAAAGTGTAAATCAAATGACAATTAGACCAACGAATTGCCTTGCGAAAGCAAGCACCAGCATCTGTGATGGTTTGGGCGGCGGTAACTGCCATGGGACGCTCACCTCTCGTTTTCATTGACCAGGGTGTAAAGATAAACCAGCAGATCTACCGTAAAAAGATTTTAAACGATGCTTTGTTACCTTGGGCACGTAAGCAATTTGGTAGAAATCATTGTACCTTTCAACAAGACTCGGAACCATCTCACAAAGCTCGTGAAACCCAAATTTTTTTACAAGAAAATGTTCCGAGCTTCATTTCTTCGCAACAATGGCCACCATATTCCCCGGACTTAAACCCAATGGATTTTTCCATATGGTCAATTCTAGAAGCCAAAGTGTCAACAAAAAAATATGAGACAGTCGACGCCTTAAAGATTGCGCTTCGCCGAGAATGGAACAAAATACCAGCAGACCACATTCGTGCAGCGTGTGAAGCCTTCTCGGTCAGACTCGATGCTGTTATCCGCGCTAAAGGTGGTCATATCGAACAATAGCTTCTTTTTTTATTTATTATATATGTCTTTTTTCGATACTGAAGTTTTTAAATAAATATGCTCATGTTTAACAGAATTACAGCATTTTGAATTGGTAACACTTCGAGTGCCGACCCCTGCATTTATTAGTATAAGCTAACTATATTTATCAGTTATAAGATCATGTCGAACTCTCATGTCGCACCCACTCCAATTCTAGTTGGTTGCTCTGCACTCGAGGTTGTTGACGAGTATATATACCTGGGACAAACAGTCCAACCAGGTAGGTCCAACTTCGAGAAAGAGGTGTCTCGTCGAATCCAGCTCGGCTGGGCAGCGTTCGGGAAGCTAAGCTACATCTTCTCATCGTCCAAGTTACCACAGTGTCTCAAGACTAAAGTCTTTGACCAGTGTGTGTTGCCAGTGATGACTTAAGGAACTGAAACGTTGTCGCTTACAATGGCCTCATACGAAGGCTCAGAGTCACACAAAGGGCAATGGAAAGAGCTATGCTCGGAGTTTTTCTGCTTGATCGAATCAGAAATGTGTGCAAAAAAATAAAAAATAGAGAATATAAAAATATATTGTGTGGGTGAAAAGGTGTGTGTGGGTGTATGTGGGTGTGGGTGTATGTATTTATGTGTGGATGCGTGTGTATGTTAGAGGGTTTGTGTGTATGTGTTGTCACGTAGCAAAATATAGCAGCAGGCGACATCTCGTGGACTAGGGCTGAACTCGGGTCACATATATTACATCGAGCCGAGAGATGGCGTTGCGCGAAAGGACGGTCGTTAATATAATAAATAAAATCAAATAAAGAACGACCGGGTTAAATAATATAAAAGAAGGACTTAAAATAATGATATTAAAAAAATAAGAACCAACTCATGAGTCTGAAATAAAATACAAGTCGCGGAACGCACGAGTCTATGGTTCAGGAAAAGACAATTGGGAGTGGTCGGTCGGAAGGGAGAAACTTCCAGAATGAAAAGAACGACCGAAGCTTGCGTGGTGTCGCGAGTTTTTTGTGGACATAGCCGGTACCCAAGGCTGGCGTGTGGTGCAATAAGCCCCATGGGGTGGTGCATCTGAAGTCTGGCTCATCTCTCTGTGAGTATTCATTTCTGTACCCGGAATATTTTCTCCACGTGTTTTCTTGTTCTGTAGTGCTGAATTAGGTTAAATGTTGTTCTAGATTTGGCTCTATTGGCGGGCCTAGGGTGGGAACCCGTTTTGGAGGTGTCGCGTCATAATTTATCTTTGGTGGCCTTGATTCCCATTGGATCAGGCTTGTTGGAGTGGATGTGGCTGAACCCTGATGGTACGGCACATCAAGTTCTCTTTCGACGACGACTAGACAGGTATAAGCTGTCATGATTATTTTGCTCCTGGTGTTCCCGAGATACCTAATCCCGCAGGCCGCGTTCAACCGTGCATTAATCTGACACCCGTCAGTTAGTGAAGCCAAGGGTCTTTGTACCGTAATCCAGAGGCGTTAGGCAGGAGAGCTACCGTAATCTAGAAGAGTAATCCAGAGGTGTTAGGCAGGAGAGCTAACGTAATCTAGAGGAGTAATCCAGAGGTGTTAGGCAGGAGAGCTAATCCGAAACGTAGACTCCCTGTCCTTGTTTCTTTGTTTTGTTGTATCTAGTGATTGAGAGTGGGTTTCCGACAGGTTGCATTTAAGTAGGCTATTGGCTTGATATTGTGTGCATAACCTGAGATACTTTTGTAACGACTGAGCCGTGATCACAACGGTTCACCTCACGAATCCTCATCAAGCGACCCTGAGCTTGCTGAATTGTCTCATGTGGATTCCCTGTCCCACTCCGACCCGAGACGGAGTGAGTCAGGAAATCGGCTAGGTAAGTTAGGAGTTTCTTTTGTCATATATTTATGACACAGGGTAATTATAAAAATAAATTTGTAATTGTATCCGTTATTGTTTTATTTAATGCTCCTAGCTACCAAGTATTTGTTTACATGATTAAATCCACTGTAATTTTTTTTTAAGCGTTACAGTTGGCGCCCATAGGTATATAAATTAGATTATATAAGGTGAACGGTCGTTGATTACATACCACTCTCTCTCATACATTCTCTTCTGGATTGCGGTACAATGTTAGTTATAGGCTAGTTTTAAGAATTTCATGTGTAATTTAGTGAGAATTACTAAAATATTGCCAAAAGGAAGCCACGGTGTGTGTGTTGTAGTTCACTAACATAAGTTAATTGATATTCAGGTGGTGTTCAAACTTCAAATTCTGATAAAAGCTACTTCCTTTAAAGTTTATTCCTTGTATTGTAACTAGTTACAAGTAAAGTAGTCCTAACCTATAGGAACAAGGTATTTACAAGAAAAATACACCACATAATTATTTTTTGACATACCTACATTGTAAAAAATTATTTTTATAACAAAACCAACATTGTAACAAAGTTAGTGAAACAATATCATTGCAAGTCAAATTAAAACAACAACACATATTTAATGTAATTCTGCTAATAATTGCCAGCACAATTTGATCATTTGGTACAGTAATTTATAAACATTATTGAAACAGTTTCATGTCTGAAAATGGTAAACTGAGTATTTCAAGCTGTGAACCTAACAACATATTTAAGGTAATTGTACAATCAATAACCACCATAATTTGATAATTAGGTATAGTAATTTATAAACATTATTGAAACAGTTTCATGTCTGAAAATGGTAAACTGAGTATCTCATGCTGTGAACCTAACAACATATTTAAGGTAATTGTACAATCAATAAACACCACAATTTTATCTTTGCTATAAAAAATATAAACTTTATTGAAACATTCACTTCTGTAACAGCGGAAAATAGAAAATAACATGCTGTAAAGTAAGCCTAGCAATTAGCAAACTTGAAGTTAATACAATCATTGCATTGTTATTGTATTGTTCAGACAGGACCACAATATTGTACTCGAGCGGTCAGCAGTGGGCTCACGGTGGCTTGTCGAGGTTCTGAGGATCACGGTGAGAGGTCGATGGGAGTGTGCATTCATTAGTTTTGAAGCAATACCTGTTTCACGATACACCCACCTCACTCATTCACGTGGATACATCCAAAAGTCGTTCATACATAAGCAATATCTAATGTTCTGAGTCCGTATAGCTACAGAGCTTTGTAAAGCAGCATTGAATTCGGCATCAGGGGTCATTGATCAAAACATAACCTGTTTTGATGAGAGACATATGACATGACAGTGACATTTGACGTTTGTAAATTTTAATAGAACCAGGAGGCTTGTCTATACAGTATTCGGAATTAACCTAAGATTTTATACAGATTGGTCGAGATAGGTTTCAGAACGAAAACGTTGCTGACAGATGTGTCATTTGAAGGTTATTTGTTGTTGTTCTCAAGGTTATTTCTTATTGTTATTGTTGTTGTTGTTCTACGACATTGGAAAATGGTTATTACGCGTGTTTAATCACTAAAATATTAATATAAATACCTGAAGATACAGTGGCATGGCTTCGTAAACACCACATTAGTTATTCTGCATAGGTTTTGGTCCAGCAGAAATCGTATGTGAAGAAAGAGAAATGTTTTGAATGTGAAAAGTTAGAGTTTACAGTTTAACTAGTGCAGATTATTATGAAATACCAAATGATCCAAAAACTAGCATTAGCAGTCTGTCATCAGTCACCAAAACAGGTTAATACAGGTGAGTGGAAGTAATAGTTATACTTTGTCTCTAACTTCCATAAATGTAATAAAAGGTGACAGATTGTTTGAGCCAAATAGAGAAATATAAAAATCAGCCAAATTTGCGGGTCAAATTAAATGTTTGACATTGGACAAATAAAAATACAAATAAATCAGTCCAATTAGAGTGTCCATCTATATGATGTGACATTTAACAAACATAAATAAAGGTTATTCTGCCAAATTAGTTAGTCAATCTTTATGATGTGACTTCTCACAAATAGAGATATAAGTAGTCAGCCAAACTTGTGTGTCAGATTAAAAGTTATGACATTGGACAAATATAAATACAAATAAATCAGTCCAATTAGAGTGTCCATCTATATGATGTGACATTTTACAAACATAAATAAAGGTTATTCTGCCAAATTAGTTAGTCAATCTTTATGATGTGACTTCTCACAAATAGAGATATAAGTAGTCAGCCAAACTTGTGTGTCAGATTAAAAGTTATGACATTGGACAACTATAAATACAAATAAATCAGTCCAATTAGAGTGTCCATCTATATGATGTGACATTTTACAAACATAAATAAAGATTGTTCAGCCGCAATTATATGTCAACCAATATGATATGACATTATACGGTTATTAGATTCACGGGCAGACAGTTCAATAATAAGAAAGCAGTCCTGTTGAAATTTAAAGGATGGCAATTTAAAAAATAAATTATTTTTTTTTTAATTTTAAATACAATCAATTTTATTTGAGTTTTTTTTTTGAATTGCTTTAACTGGGGTGACTAAAGTCATTACATATTATGTCATCCCAGGAATAAAATTTAGTGCAGAGTTTGGTGAGGAATTTTGGTAATCTTTTACATAGTTACCGGAAATATTTAGATGATTGATTATATTGGAGACCCCAAAACAATTCCAAATAGTTAATTGGGGAAATCATCAGGCTCATGGCACATAAAGGATATTAAGATAAATGAATGAAATCCTTTTGTCACACATTAGTTTTTTTTTTCTTTTTCAAACAAAGAGAGTATAGGTAAGGATATTAGCCGTAGTCCGTGCTTGCACGTGTTGTTTGGAGTTTACTCCGGCAGCGACGACGAGGCGTATGCATACCAAATACTTAAAATGAATAAAGTATTTATGGTGTTTATTATGAAGCGGATTGTGACTTCAAAAATAAGCCCACACATTAGTAACAATTCAAATGCACCTTGTTTACCAATAATCTATGAAGCGGGTTGTGACTTCAAAAATAAGCCTACACGATGGTAACAGGTCAAATGAATTTTGTCTACTGTCATTTATGAAGCGGATTGTGACTTCTGAAATAAGCCTACACATTAGTAACAATTCAAATGCACTTTGTTTACCAATAATTTATGAAGCGGGTTGTGACTTCAAAAATAAGCCTACACGATGGTAACAGGTCAAATGAATTTTGTCTACTATCATTTATGAAGCGGATTGTGACTTCTGAAATAAGCCTACACATTAGTAACAATTCAAATGCACTTTGTTTACCAATAATTTATGAAGCGGGTTGTGACTTCAAAAATAAGCCTACACGATGGTAACAGGTCAAATGAATTTTGTCTACTATCATTTATGAAGCGGATTGTGACTTCTAAAATAGGCCTACACAATATGTTTTTACAGAAGTATTGCTTCTGGAAAGACTTTCACGTGTCTCTGGTGAGCGATAGGGATATGATTGCCCATGTAATTATGTTTCAGCTAGCTGAACATGTTCACCAGTAGTACCGTTTATAAACAAAAAACGAAAAATTATTAGAGTTCCACTGGCGAACAGGAGGAATTCGGGGGAACTGCAAGGAGTGGCTTCCTGCGAAAGGATGCAGGTTGCTACGGATTTGTGAGAGAGGTATGATAGAGGAATGGATGAAGATGTATAAAAGATTACGGGGGGGTTTATGCCCGGACTGCAGGATGAAAGTCGGTTGGTAGAAGATATTTCCTGGCAAAGTCGAGTTTTTAAGGATAGCATATCACTTTAGGCAGAGTAAACATCAATAGTTACTTTAGAAAAAATTTTTGGTGAAAATTGCCATTAGCTACGTTCAAGACAAGCATGTTGCCTCTTCGTATAGTTTAAACACCGAGGGCGGTGTACGGTTTTCTGCTTACGCAGAAAACCTTTCCGTGGGAAAGGGGGCATTGTCACGTAGCAAAATATAGCAGCAGGCGACATCTCGTGGACTAGGGCTGAACTCGGGTCACATATTTTACATCGAGCCGAGAGATGGCGTTGCGCGAAAGGACGGTCGTTAATATAATAAATAAAATCAAATAAAGAACGACCGGGTTAAATAATATAAAAGAAGGACTTAAAATAATGATATTAAAAAAATAAGAACCAACTCATGAGTCTGAAATAAAATACAAGTCGCGGAACGCACGAGTCTATGGTTCAGGAAAAGACAATTGGGAGTGGTCGGTCGGAAGGGAGAAACTTCCAGAATGAAAAGAACGACCGAAGCTTGCGTGGTGTCGCGAGTTTTTTGTGGACATAGCCGGTACCCAAGGCTGGCGTGTGGTGCAATAAGCCCCATGGGGTGGTGCATCTGAAGTCTGGCTCATCTCTCTGTGAGTATTCATTTCTGTACCCGGAATATTTTCTCCACGTGTTTTCTTGTTCTGTAGTGCTGAATTGGGTTAAATGTTGTTCTAGATTTGGCTCTATTGGCGGGCCTAGGGTGGGAACCCGTTTTGGAGGCGTCGCGTCATAATTTATCTTTGGTGGCCTTGATTCCCATTGGATCAGGCTTGTTGGAGTGGATGTGGCTGAACCCTGATGGTACGGCACATCAAGTTCTCTTTCGACGACGACTAGACAGGTATAAGCTGTCATGATTATTTTGCTCCTGGTGTTCCCGAGATACCTAATCCCGCAGGCCGCGTTCAACCGTGCATTAATCTGACACCCGTCAGTTAGTGAAGCCAAGGGTCTTTGTACCGTAATCCAGAGGCGTTAGGCAGAGAGCTAACGTAATCTAGAAGTGTTAGTAATTCAGAAGTGTTAGTCAGGAGAGCTAATCTGAAACGTAGACTCCCTGTCCTTGTTTCTTTGTTTTGTTGTATCTAGTGATTGAGAGTGGGTTTCCGACAGGTTGCATTTAAGTAGGCTATTGGCTTGATATTGTGTGCATAACCTGAGATACTTTTGTAACGACTGAGCCGTGATCACAACGGTTCACCTCACGAATCCTCATCAAGCGACCCTGAGCTTGCTGAATTGTCTCATGTGGATTCCCTGCCCCACTCCGACCCGAGACGGAGTGAGTCAGGAAATCGGCTAGGTAAGTTAGGAGTTTCTTTTGTCATATATTTATGACACAGGGTAATTATAAAAATAAATTTGTTTTTGTATCCGTTTATTGTTTTATTTAATGCTCCTAGCTACCAAGTATTTGTTTGCATAATTGAATTTACTGTAACTGCCGGGTAGGGTGGAGTAAGACACCCTAGAGTTATTTCTTTTTTCTTAAAGCGTTACACCGTGTTTCTTCTTCAATTGCATGTGCGCCAGGGGCCACGGTATGTTTTTCGAACAATCTGCGACCCTGGTGGGCATCGGTCTTTGTGGACCCTGTCACGATGAGCTGCCCACTACCCGCCCGCCTACGGTGGCCCCTAGCCGCCGCAGGAGACAACATAGAGCTCCTGAGCTCGATGCTGTCTCCCGACCAAGGCGTCATCTGCGGTAGCTAGGGGCATGAAGGCGCTGAAATTGCCTCTCCCTCCTCCTTTGCCAGCATTACTGTCGCCGGCGTCTCCACCGTGCGAGTGTGTTGTGGACTACATAGTGGTCACCTCTCGTATAGCGACGGAATGCGACTGTGTTGTGGACTACATAGTGGTCACCTCTCGTATAGCGACGAAGTGCGACTGTGTTGTGGACTACATAGTGGGCACCTCTCGTATAGCCACAGAGTGCGACTGTGTTGTGGACTATATAATGGTCATCTCTCGTATAACGACGGAGTGCGACTGTGTTGTGGACTACATAGTGGTCATCTCTCGTATTCTCGTATAGCGACGGAGTGGGCCTGTGTTGTGGACTACATAGTGGTCACCTCTCGTATAGCCACAGAGTGCGACTGTGTTGTGGACTACATAGTGGTCACCTCTCGTATAGCGACGGAGTGCGACTGTGTTGTGGACTACATAGTGGTCACCTCTCGTATAGCGACGGAGTGCGACTGTGTTGTGGACTACATAGTGGTCACCTCTCGTATAGCAACAGAGTGTGACTGTGTTGTGGACTATATAGTGGTCATCTCTCGTATAGCGACGGAGTGCGACTGTGTTGTGGACTACATAGTGGTCACCTCTCGTATAGCGACGGAGTGCGACTGTGTTGTGGACTACATAGTGGTCACCTCTCGTATAGCGACGGAGTGCGACTGTGTTGTGGACTACATAGTGGTCACCTCTCGTATAGCAACAGAGTGTGACTGTGTTGTGGACTATATAGTGGTCATCTCTCGTATAGCGACGGAGTGCGACTGTGTTGTGGACTACATAGTGGTCACCTCTCGTATAGCGACGGAGTGCGACTGCTCCAGCAGCGCCAGCTTGTGCTGCAGCCGCACGAGGTGCGCCGGCGTCTCCACCGTGCGAGCCTCAGCGCGCGCCAAGCGCCTTTGCGCCGCTTCAAGCGAACTGCTCAAGTCACGGACACGCTTTTCTAGCTCCGCTTGTGATGCTGGAAGACATAAATTTGTATTACATAAATGATGTATTTATTAAGTAAGCATCATTTGTAAATCTCGAAAGCAAAGTTTTCTACTATAAAACTTGTAACGACAATGATATATACATACCAAAGGCGCGTCTACATTGGATGGTATCAAACAATATTGAAAGACTTTTTTAATTCATCTCTTGTTGATATTCGACACTTATGGGAAAGAACACCGCTTGCGGTTGATGATATTAAGCACACAGAATTACCATGGAAACTAATTGTAATATTGGCAGGTAACGTGTAGTTACTGACCTATGTAGTGCGTTGACACGTTTGTTATTATTTTTATTTAAGAAACATATTAAACAAAAATTTCGTATCTATTTTATTTTTAGTTCAAAACTTCAAACCTGTTCAGTATGATTTGATATCACCCAAAGGCCAAAGGAGCATTGTCTTTGGGATGTATAGTATATACCCTTTCCGTTACACGTTATAGATATAGCTACAATTTAGATTATAGCCACCAATTTGGTCCTTACATGCAACCTCCGTGAGTCCGTAATAAATAGTGTTACGAATGCACCTTATGTCAATGGAATAAGGTTCAAAATTGCGTGACATGTCTTACATAACTTTTAAACCCTATATATTGAGACCTAGGCATTGTAGAGGTACGATCTAAAAATGCTTTGCTAGGCTTAGGCCTACTGCTACCCTGCAATATTGACAACGAAGGGTCAACATCGAAATTACTACAAACTCGGCCCCTGT
The DNA here is from genome assembly GCA_017933935.1 of Sesamia nonagrioides. Lineage (NCBI taxonomy): Eukaryota > Metazoa > Arthropoda > Insecta > Lepidoptera > Noctuidae > Sesamia > Sesamia nonagrioides. The sequence continues at coordinate 212,036 of JADWQK010001630.1, forward strand.
GAAATACCTGCTGAACGTACTAATTTGAAATTAGGCGCTATTATTATTACTTCTAGACAGATCTGGAATGGTCCATTAACTGGCCTATATAAAGCGGCGTGACTCAGCGCGGCAGTCAGTCTGTTTTTGATTATCGAAGCGAAATTAGCGAAAAATCGAGAACATCTACAGCGACAACTGCAACGAGCACTTGAAGGACTGCGTGAAGTAACTTCTTAGGTGTTGTTGGCTGTGTACGACACGGACTTCGTGGCCATAAGGGAAGACTAGTGACATCAGCTACGTTCTACTTGTCATCGCCTACTATCGATTGTACCATTGTTGTCAATAAACTTCACAACCCTTAACCGGCATTTTAATACCTCTAGCTATTCTATACTAATACATACAGCTGAAGAGTTTGTTTGTTTGTTTGAACGTGCTAATCTCAGGAACTACTGGTCCGATTTGAAAAATTCTTTTGGCGTTGGATAGCCCATTAATCCAGGAAGGCTATATAACGCTGCGACCTATAGGAGTGGAGCATAACTAACTCCACGCGAACGAAGTCGCTGGCGGCCGCTACTTTTATATAAAGAATAAACGAAAAAATGGTAAGCTTCAGATTTGGCTGACCAAAGACGAGAAAAATGTAAAAACGTAGAACCTTCTTTCACAAACAATGGTTTAATTTCCTCGTACCGAGAGCTCTTAACCTCTCTCCGGTATTTTAAGTATGTTTACAGAAGCTAAAAGATATAACCATAAACCCAGTAGAAGTATTTTATGAAGACTATCCCCTTTATTCATAAACGTTACTTAAAGTTAACTAGTGATTAGCGAAAGTTTAAACATGCATTTTTGACGTTTGCACGTCACTTAACTGAAATGAAATGATATCGTTTATTAAGCAAGTAGGATCACTGATCACTTTTATACGTCATTTTTTTTTAAACTAGATGGAGCCGGCATTTCATAACTGATTACCTCTGAGAAGAAATAGCCGAAACAAACTCAGGGATCATCGTCTTTTTTTCAAGTCCAGACATTAAAAATGAAAACGTTCACAATTTAAAAAAAAATACGGTTTTTGCTTAATGACAATGCTTAGCAGAGCGAGCGGCTCAGTCCCAAGCTTTATTGTCTTCTAAATAATCAGTGATTTTATAATACCTCTTTTTGCACAGTTTCGGCTTTATACAGCTTTTAAATCGTTTAATGGGTAAGTTTCGAATGTCCATGGGAAGCTTGTTGTAAAAGGTGTATACATTGACCCATGAACGAGTTGCCTACTCTGTGGAGACGAGTGTGATGTACAGCAAAATTGTGTTTTTTCCTGGTATTTATATTATGAACATCGCGTACTTTCCTAAAATTCAATATTTGTTTTTGAATAAACCCCTTAAACAACTCCCCTTATTCATAAACAATGATTAAAGTTAAGTGACGTGCAAACGTCAAAAACTTTTGGTTAAACATTCGCTAATCACTAGTTAACTTTAAACAAAGTTTATGAATAGAGGGGTTTGACTTTAGAAATATTTGTACAATTTTAAACTAATATTACCTTGAGCTTCACTGGAATGCACAACCTTGTCTTCTAATTTCTCTTTCGTCTTCCTCTCACTATTCAGTTTTAGGTGTAATTCTCTGAAAAATTAAACAGTAACTCTGATTGATTCATGACAAACATGTCTTCTTCAAATAAACTCCATGGTGGTGTCAGATCGTATGTAAGGTTCGACCTTAGAAGCAGTAGGTCTTAAGAGTATCGGAGAGAGTCGGATCTATACATAAGACCTAATACTTTTAAGGTCGAACTATACATAAGACCTAATACTTTTAAGGTCGAACTATACATACGACCTAATGCTTCTAAGATCGAACTATACAAACGACCTAATGCTTCTAACGTCGAGAATTATGACGTTGCTATATTGAAGAGTACAACTGTGGCATAGCATGACAACCGAATAAAACTGGTATTACGTTTAGTCGATTACCTAAGTCATATGGTTTATTGTTTACCTTTAGTTATCTTTCTAAACGACAGAATATCCTGTACTCACTTCATCATAGCCTGATGATCAGCCCTCTCTTTCTCTCTCTCCTGTATTTCGTACGCCACTTTAGCCTTCAAGTTGTTTATCTCGGTCAAGTGTTGCTGAACTAATGTTTTAGTCTCTTCTCTCATTGCAGCTATCTGGTTTTCGTACTGGTGGACAAAGTGTAGGTATTCGGATTATGATTGATTAAGACTTATTATTATTATTTAAATCGAGCATATGGATTATCACTGACTGATAAATCAATCATCACATCATCATACAAAAAACGGTCAAGAGCGTGTCGGGCCAAGCTCAGTGTAGGATTCCGTAGTTTCCCGTTAGTCTCAATAAATGTCTGCACTAAGGCCTCTGCCTAAAATCTTCGGGGCAGCGGGGCGGCGGCGGCAGTGGCGCGGTAGCGGCAGATTGCGTTGCAATGTTGTGCCCACAATATGCCTATATGCTCTTATTTTACCAATTTGTCGGCGTGGTTGATTTACATATTGATACTAAACAGCTTTCTGTTGCTCACGGTCACTAAGATTATCCGCGGACGGACAGACAAACAGACAAACTTAGCGAAAATATAAGGGTTCCAAGTTTACTACGGAACCCTAATAGGTGCGAAAGGTTGTATGACATTATTTAAGAAAATGCTTTTTAAACTTTTTCAAAGAATTACTATAGAATTAAGGACTATTTAGAAGATAAATTTGATGGAATTTGGATAATGTAATTTTAACAATAAATTTGCACGCCATATATGGCAGGATACGATGGAAAAAAATTACTGTAACACCCTGTATACCGTATTTTGGCAAATAAACATTTTTGATTTGATTTGATTATGAATGGATGTATGTTTGTTACTCTTTCAAGCAAAAACTACATAACTGATTTGAAGTTTAGCACATAGTTGGTTTATAGTTACTATAGTTAAGACACTGACTCCTGTAACACAGGTACCACCTAGCACGGGAGTCAGGGCTTCAAATTAAGGTAACTCCTTTTTATGTCAATAAAACTTTATTATTATTATAGTTAAGATTAATTTATAGGATAGGTTTTATCCCGATAATCCCATAAGAATGAAACTTATGCGGATGAAATCTCGGGACTCTGCGTTTTATAACATTCAGTAGTTCTAATCTTGTCAAAAACAAATTGCAAGAAACTAAAATAACATAACGTACTCATATTAATGTGTTCAATTAATATTATACATAGTTTGATTACAATCTCGTTATGAGTTAATGATCGAATGGACTTCCTAAAGACACGAGTTTCTTTTTTTTTTTAACGTTGCCCCACACTAGTTTCTCCTGTATAGTGGGTGCATTTACAAACATTAAAACTCACACAAACAGCCAGACCCAGAACAACTACCTATAGGCCACACAAGTATTTGTTTCGTGCCTGAATCGAACCCGCGACACGCAACGCAAGAGTCGATCGTTCAACCACTGCGCCAACTGTGTCGTATCGTGTGGTGTGGTACCGGGTCGTGTCGTGTGGTATCTGGTCGTGTCGTGTCGTGTCCTGTGATTTATTTAGTTTATTTTAGAGTATATGTAAAAGAACGTTCAAAATCTAGTTGCAGTCATCTCGCCAACGGGCATATGTCAAAAACTTGTCATAGTGTAGAGAAATTTAAAGTATTTTTTACAGCCTGAGACAGATAAGAATGTGATCTTAAGATTAAAAGTGTGTCAATGGTCATGAAAATTAGTCAGCCGCTTATGTGTGAAAGAAACCCACACATACATTCACCACTCACAAACTTTCACTTTTATAAAATTAGTAGGTTAAGTAATACATTTTGCCTCAGTCTAATAATCATCATGTACTTTCTCAATGCCCTGAGACGGTCATCAAACGCTATCTTTTTGCCTGCAATCTGGCAGTCTAGAGAATGCATTCCTGACAATTGTCAATGTGACAATTCTAGTTTTACTAATCCTATACGGCAGCATTTCCCACCAGGTGGGGACCGAATCGGCAACGAGTCGCCAAAAAAAAATCGTCTTTAAATAAGTACTAGGAGATGATCGAGTAACGAGACAATTATGATCAAGGCCGGATTGTAGGTATTATAATTGTAGATATTTCCGTTCATATTTACCGTTCGTGTATTGCATTGTATGACTTACATTTCAGCAATATTTGTGTTTTTTTTTTACCTAAACCCGATTTTAGTTTTGTCTAAAAACTTGTCATGAAGGAGGCATATGAAATTTACCAGGTCACGGTAGAACAAAGTTTGGGAAACGCTGCTCTACGGTAGCATAGGGTACTTTTTATCCCAATATTCCCCCGAGATCTAGACTTTTGTGGGTGAAACCACAGGGCACAGCTAGCAGTTAATAAAGATGAAATAAGTATAACAAGTATTTGTTTGAAGGTAACAGGTGTTAGCAGACTAAATGCTTAATAGGCACTTAGTCTCCTTTTTGTAAATACCTTATCTCTAGTTAATTTCTTGTCTGCCTGGAAAGCCTCTTCCATCCTTGACTTCTCTGCTGTCAGGGTGGATAGAGACAGCATGAGAGCTGACACCGAATCATCCCTGTTTTCCTCTGAAAAAAGAAAAAGCCCAATGTCTTAATTTTTGCGAGGATATTAAACAAGCAAAGTGTTCAGATATTTCCTAGTTTTAGCCTAAACTGTATCCTACTGCTGCACTAAGTACTCCCCTTTTCCTTAAAAACCTCCCTGTCTTGTGTGACCTCTAGCCACATTGGCCCTAAGAACATTATCGAATTGTCACACCATCTATGTTCTATGTTACGGGTTTGGTTTCCGCACTCAGTCCCTCCAGCAGACCATTGTGCGTGATTGTCACACCATCTTTCCTGCAGTCTACCTCGACAGTAATGTCCTGTTTCAGAGATCCTGTGAGTGATGAACTTAGCGCATCGCTCTGAGAGCATTCACAAGACTTGTCAAAAGACTACTTATTTGTGGCAACATGCATACCTCCCTCTCCTTCAGTAGGGCTTTCAGATTTGTTCAGAGCTTTCAAACTGATCTCCAATGCTTCCTTTTCTTTAATAAGTCCTTTGTATGCAGCAACAACATCTGGAAAATGAACAGAATGGAATTTAATGTTTATTTTTTTCATATGTTATTTTTATAATTCATGCATCCATACTAATATTATAAATGCGAAAGTATCTCTGTCTGTCTGTCTGTCTGTTACGCTTTCCCGTTTAAACCTTTTAACCAATTTTGATGAAATTTAGCACAGACAATCTTTAGACCCTGAGAAAGAACATAGGCTACCTTTTATCCCAGAAAAATTTGATGTTCCCGAGGGAAATCTAAAAAGCGCGATATAACCGAACTCCACGCGGGCGAAGCCGCGGGCGGAAAGCTAGTTAATTATAAAAATTATCTTTGAACCATTAATTTCATCTTGAAATAAGGGATCATGCAAAGCCAGTAACTGAGTTGAAGAGGTCATCTGACCTCGGAGTAGCTGTCTATCGTGTATAGTGTGTGTTGTATTCTAGACAGCTACTCCATATAAAATATTTCAGCTGAATCCGGTTAAACTAGAAGCTAACCTCAAGATACATAGTTGGGAAAAGGCTGTACAGATCAAATCAAATCAAAATTGTTTATTTCAAATTAACTATCACTTTTTACTTTTGAATAGTCAATGTTGGTCAGTCCAAGAAAAGTGAAGCTAATTTGCACATTCCAAAGCACAGATCTCTATGGAGAAGAATGTGCAAGAAACTCCATGGACATTCTTTTAAAATCATAAGTAATATGGGTTACATTTCTTCGTTAGATATTTATGTTGCTTCTATCATGTGAGCACAATGTATAATTATAAAAATTAATGATACTTAGCATGTTTTTCAAAAGTAGTATGGTATAATAGCCAATGATGTTACTTTGAGGTCTGCAAGCTATATATACCTGGTATAGTCCTACCTACTATACCAAACTAAACTATACCGAACTATACCAGGCATAAATAGCATAGGTCCTACCCTAGATCCTAATCTAGGGTAAGTAAGACCTACCGTACCAACATGTGTAAGAAATTAAACTGAAATCTATTCAGTTGTTAAAAGGTAACAGATGTACAGTTACTTTCACCTTTATAATTTTAATATGAAGTATGGACTTATGTGAATTTCTCCACTTAGAGAAGATCAATGTTCAGATAATAAAAAAACAAATCTACTAATGTGCTTTTCAATTGTCATTATCTAGTTTGAGAATAATCTAATAGATAAAGGCAACTAAAACAAAGCAGTACCTCGCCACATAAAAGTGCAGTTTTGCTATACAGCATTTCCAAATATTGTGTTAAAAGTATACTAAGATCTTGGACTGGTCAAGGACAATATTGCATTATTTGTGTAAGTGCTTCAGTTGTATCCACTTACCTCTGAGTCGACCTTCATATCGCTTGATTTGATCAGCTTGTTTGGTAATAGTTGATATCAATTCCTGCTTCGATAATGATTCCATGACTTTTCACCACTGCTGTTTACGTTTCAAAACACACTGGATAAGAGTTACTAATTGATTAGGACTTCAGTATGATAATCGTCATGGAACCTTGATTTATAAGAATTTTTAAGCAAGTTTGCTCACACTTTATTTATTCTTTCAACTGCTTGAATGTTTTTTTTATGCAATAAAGCATGCAATTCAATAATTTCAATATCAATAATATTTTCTTTGATTGACACAAGTACACAACCTGACTGACAAATTGACAATTGAAAATTTGAAATTGACATAGGTGACAATTTATACGTCATTAAATGTCAGTTTACGAAGACTATTTGAAATGAGATTGGATTATTTTGTATAACTGCACCAAAAAAGTTGGAATATTGAATATAATTTATGTTAAATTATTACAAAGCTCTATGAAAAAGCCCCCCTATATATATATGGACCTTTTAAATGGACGAATTTATACGCTTTGCAACATTTTTATTGATCCTAGTGTTAATACATATTTATTTACTTAAATTGGCAACATAGAACATTTGGTGAGCCCAAAATCGGCAAAATCGATGACCACGTGGGATGACGATACGAAAATCACAACCGGGAAATTTATAGAATTTAAAAAGCTACATAGCTACTTATATAGCTTGAGTGCCAGACTTAACACAATATTACACATATGCCATTCACCTTATTAATAATGATTATGGGTAAACCATGTTAAAACCTGTATTGATTCATTTGTTACTATGTAGGTATTGAATAGACTTTAAATGATATCATCGAAAATAATATCTGAATGATATCGATACAAGAATTATCTTTTTCATTGCGTAGGTAGTAGGTCTTGTATTTATCTTACCAAATAGGTACATTCACATCTAAGTAAATGTATTCCATATATAAGTACGGCAACCATTTTGCAAATCCCAGCATACACATAGTTGCTATAAGAATAATAGCAGGCGCTATCGATGTGCTCACTCGTAGACCGTAGTATCCTTCTGCGGGGTCATTGACACACCGATTTAAAAATGGGGTAGCATTCACCCCCTAGTTTAATTAATGCACATGTTATAAACGCAATGTCCAAATGTAGTAAGTAATTATTGTTTTGAGTTGACTAAGGAACGACGATGACCAACTAATACCAATGACTGGATAGTCATTGCCATCGTTTTTTATGACGGTTGTTTAAAAATTACTAACAATGACTGCTGAAATTATTTTATGTAGGAGTCTATGTAGATATACTTCTTCAGGCAATGAAGAAGGTAGGTAATTTATAGATACATCCAATTCCTCATTTCGTGATTTTACAAGCAAGACATGTTCAAGTATAGATCTAAATAGTTAGATGCTTATTTATTAAAGTGGGAGTTTGAGAATGCTTGGTCGTTGATCTTAGTTATTATATGTACGCTGAAAGAATAGCTAGGTATTTTAAAAGATTGGTCTACTTATTGTCGTAAAGATTGAGCAAGTAGTATCGCTTTATAGGTGGAGGAAAGGATTAAAGGAATGTTTATAATATAGAGGCTTCACCCTGTAGGAAACCGACCCCTTCAAAAAATCGAATCACGGAGGGACACCCCAATATATGTATGATAAATTTATTATTTTGACAAAAGCACGTTAAAATGCCCATAGATACCTACCTACTACAGTTTCTAAGCCTAGTGATACCAAAACCTTTGTTTGGCATCCAATTCGCGAGTTTCCAGCTAAATAAAACGGGCGTGGCGCCTCGCTGTCTGTAGTTTGGATCGATGCATGCGTACTGCGTACATACAACCCCGGCTTACATTAGGTACCACTTTTAGCGTCTTCCACACTTCGCTCTATATAAATCTAGCCAAGTAGAATGAATTGTTGCTGGATGAAATAAAATAAGAATAGTTTTAATTATAAGGCGGTGCCAGGGGGAGTGACGATAATCATAACCCACATCTCAGATAAATGACCCCCTAGCAAATGGCGTAATCCGACCGATGACGCGGATAAGTCCAAATAGAGAAAATGCTTTGGATTTAAATACTTATAGGTACTTGTTTGAAGTTACAGCGAACGCAAGATTTGAAATAAAACATTATTTATATGTGTTATTGCTAAAGTCAATATTTAATTTCTATCAATATCCCCTACGTCAGATTACATTCGTTGACATTATTTCAAAAATTAAATGTAAGTAAGCCAAACACTTTTCATACATTATCGGCGATTTGTACTCTGTCTTATAATTCTAGCTACATTCTAGGCCAAACCCTACAATACCCAAACCTGCCCAAAGTAAATACAAACGAAAAAAACTAAACCAAATCATTAAACATGGGATAAACAAACACTAAATGGAAACGTTAGTAAATAGACAGATAGTTAGTTTTATATAAATTAAACAAAAACTATTCTAAATAAATAAAATACCACAACTTAGAACACAAAATACTAACGTTGAACAAAACGAATAAGTGGACAGGTGTGTACTGGTATTATTTTCGGTGGAGAAAGCAAGCGTATTTTGTTTATACCATTTAGGGACGACACAAGTCACAACATAGATTATCGGTAAATTGTAAAATGGATTCTTGCTTATTTTATGCGCGAATGTTTGCATGTCGGCACTATTAGCACGGGAAGCCGAAAGCGGCAATAAAATTCAACAAATTGGGTTTGATAAACTTTGGCCATTTCCTTCCAGCCGAATTTCGACGCCGTATCAACCCTTTCTAATTTATCTTTAATTAAAAGTTAGACGCTTTTGATTGCCACTCGTGGAGTCGGCGTGTACAATCGCGCACAAGTACAGCACATCCATATCTTAGCAACAACTCAGAGGTACATCTATCTACCTTTGACTAGTTTGATACACACCATTTAGTATTTTTATGTATTGTGTGCTTTATATGGGTATATTACTTATATTAAACGAAACACCACACCAACATAATTTTTAAACCAAAATCCTAATCTACGTTTTAAATTAGAGAACACAATTTTCTTCAAATACTTAAGTGTACTTAAAGATTTAAAAGTTGCGCAAAATTATAACTGACTAGTTTCGCGTATTTTAAGTACTTTAAATAAATAATTAATATTAATGAAACATTTATCCTTAGCATAGAAATTAAAGAAAATACTTAATCAAAATGCATTATACAAGCCCATCTAGATGTCTGTGAATATCTCGCCACTGTTTTTATACCACTTTAATTATGATATGCATTTGACTATCAATAATTTAACTATTACAGAAATTACTATATTGAATATCAGAACCGATACAGACAGTTGGATAAGGTATATTACTGAGTAGATTACCCAACTAATTTTGAACTTACACTACATTCAATATATTAATATAAACATTGAAATGAAATCTATAATTTCTATTACGATTATGACAATAAATTATGTTTACAATGAATTTTTAAGTTACTTAAATTTAATAATAAATAGTGATGATTATACAATCAAATTAGAGAGACAATATCATGATGTGAAAGTCAAATGTCATGGATTTTGCTTTGTGCAGTGACAACTTTCTGTAGAAAATTGTATTTAAGTTTTAAAATTTCGATTTTAAATGCACACAAAAATTTTCCAATGAATAATTATCAATTTGACTTTCACTATTATACAATCATTATAATAATTATGTGCCCAATGTGATACATGGAGGTATCCAAGTCATATTAAAATGTTGATCAATAACTAATTTAGTTGTAATGTCATGGTCCTTATACATAATTTCAATTGAGAGATTTTCCAGATTTCAAGCAGATTTTATGTATGGAATCAAATAATACATAAGTAAATAATAGTTATGATCCTAATTATAATTGTTCTATATAAAATGTATCCAACTTACTTATGACTTTGTGCACAATTCAAGCTCCAGAATTATATTATTATCGAATATTATTATAATAATGGGGCCATCCTTATTTTATCAAAATGAATGGAAGTACAGTTTTTAGTAAAAGTTTTACTTACAAACATCATTTTATATATCAGTCAATGCATTTCTGACATCTTTGGTAATAATCATACAATGAACATTTCGTTTACATATACTATGTTTTATTATTGCAACTATTTTTCAAAAGAAAAATAATAATAGTTGTAGGTACAAACTACAGCAGGTCAAGCTACACTAGACTGTCAATAATCCCACTCAACTCTCAGCCTTAATGCTGCAGCGCAAATATTGAAAATCTAATAAAGAAATTTGACAGATTGTAGTAGCTTGATGTGCTGTCATCTGTACAATAAAAATTGCACAGCATTTCAATATACATATTTTAATAAAATATTTTTTTTTTAAATTTTACTTACAGTAAAAAAAGTTTAATATTGCACTGTCAATCGTTAAACATATTATAATTATTGCCTGAATTATGGTTAAATATTAGAATCTTGTTGGCATTGTTATTTTATTACAGTACCAGAACTCTAAAGATTTGTCTTGAATAAAAGACATACCAATGGACATAAGAAATACATACACATTGAGTTAGCAAAAAGTATGCAGTTTACTATTTATATTTATGTATGCATGTCATTTTTCTCAATTTATATGAATATGGCTAAGCTACTAACTCCATCTCATTTATAATTCAGTTAGCCAGGTAAGCCATTAAAATATTCCACAAAGTTTATTCATTTAAGTACTGCATCACTTGTTACTAACTTTAATATCTTAGGGCATATTATATCAGGTATTTCACTAGACAGGTATTTCATGGACTCCGTAAATTAAAATTAGGTCAATTTTGTAGAATACTTGGTGTATAATGTCAGTCATTTTGAATTTTTTCTAGATATTATTGTGATGATTTGATTTTGTACTTATAATGTATGAACATTGGTTCAAACTGACATCGTGTCATGATTTGAATCACATTTATTTCGTATTTCACTCAGTAATTAGTCAAACTTCAAACCATGACAAAGTAATGATCAACATTTCTGCATTAGCTACAATTTATTGACTAGATTCTGGCTCATTTAAGATTTACTCTTGTTCGTTTTGAAGCTGACCTGGAGCACCTGGCCATTTAGCGAGTATCCATTCAAGGATTGGATGGCAACAACAGCCTCATCATAATTAGTCATGGTGACAAAACCATAGCCCTTGCATTTGTTAGTTGTGGGATCTCTAATTATTTTAACACTCTGGACGGCACCAAATGGGCCAAAGAGCTGCCAAAGTACACTCTCTTCAGTATCAGCTCCAATGTTATACACAAAGATGCACCAACCTGAGCCGCCAATGGCATTTCCCTGTATCAGCGGGTCAGCTAGGGGGGAAAATCGCTGAAGACCTTTGTTGATAGCCAGTAGAGCCTTTCCAGCAGGACCTACAAAGCGTCGAGCAGCAGCAGGCGCTAGGTATGCTGCCAGTGGGGCAAGTGCCTTGTTCTGGTTGCTTGGGTTGTTGGCACATTTGACAGTGATGGGTCCTGTACCGCCTGGAGGTACTGTGCCATTCAACTCACGTATTGCGTTCTCGGCCTCGTGTCGCTGATCGTAGCGGATGAATGCGACGCCCCTCGAAGGACCGACGATAGTCGGCTCGTCGCTGCCCACTTGCAGTAAATGGCCGACATTCACATTCTCATGAAGTATGCGTGAGCTGATGATAGTTCCGTATGGACTAAAGAGCTTCTCCAATTCTTGCTGTGTCATGTGCTTCGGCAAGCCCGACACGTAAAGATTGGCGCCTTTAATAGCATCGGAACTAGGGCGGGCGTACGATACCTTTATGATTTTGTTCTGCAGTCTCAGGCCATTGAGCGTGTTCACAGCCTTCTCCGCGTCCTCCGCCTTGTGGTAGTTAACGAATGCGTACCCCAAACTCTGCCCGTTCAGAATGTGGTCTGGGAATACTGTCACTTTGTCTCTAATAAGCTTGCAACTTTCTACTTCGCCGACACTCGAGAACAACGATCTAATCTCCTCCTGTGTCATGGTTTGCGGCAAATAGTTGATTATTAGGTTGGTCTTAGACTCATTATTACAAGGTTGGACCTTGCTACCATTTTGCGTGGGCTGGTTCGCGTTTACGCTGTCGAGGGTATTTGCCATCATTTTTACTATTTCTATGTTTACACCAAATTAGGTGAAATGTCACAGGATCTGTGACTTATTAGAAAATATATAAAAACGGATGAGTTAAAACATAGATTCACGTTCTTCACTAGTTTTAACAACACCACCACTTCGCGTTGGTTGAAAGCATATGCAAGGGAAGAAAATCAATAAGATGCTGTTCACTTTTGTACTTAGCCTGTTTTAGGTGGTACGGCGCCGAGTCCGTTGAATCAAAATATAACGAGGAACACAAATAAGTTTTAGTTTATTAGATCTTTTGGAGAATACGAAAGAAAAGTGAAAAGGAAATCAACCAAAAATCTATGCGACTTGCGACCTATTCTCGTAAATTCATTTCTTTCACTTCACTTTCTTTTTAAAATGTTGCCAGACTGTGAACTGAACTACCAAAGCTACCTCCTTTCCTATTTGTGACTGCAATATTTCCCCTAATTTCAATTATTTAAAATTAGGGGACATATTTGTTACTTCAAATAAATAAAGACAATTTAAATAGACAAAGGAAATGAATTTTAAAAATAAGGTTTCTTTAATAACTGTATTACTATTTACTTAATTGTTATTGTGTTTTTAGATGACAGAGAATTATTCGATGTCCTTGTTCTGAAATTCATGTTCATGTTCATTTTCTACGGAAGAATATTTCATAAATTTCTTAGGTATTCGTGGCATTTATTAAGCGTTGTTCAGCACTGTCATTAACTACGAACCTAAAGGTGAAGACCTAAAATATCCATGTTGTGATATTCAATTATTCAGTTTTATAATTATATGAACTTGATTCGTCTATTTATTCAGATTCTTAATATTGTACCTACACCATAAGGATTTATTGCACAAACAACTTGTTGATTTTAAAAAGCACTCTAATGTGTAACACACTAACACAATAACATTTTATAGCATTATTGGCGTGATATTAGTATGCATACGTCACTAGGTTTCCTTGTGTGTACTCATTTTTAGTAAACGTAAAATAATCTGTTTCTGAATAATTCAAACATTATTCTTGGCGTGACATTAGTACGCGTACGCCACTAGATTTCCATCTACTCATTTTTAGCAGAAGTAAAATAATATGTTTCTTAAAAACAAGGAAAGTCTTACTCAATCTACATATGGATAAATCCAAATCAGCTATTATTACAGAAAAAGATTTTTAAATTATTCGTTTTCTTTCTTGTAAATCTATCTGTACTTGTATTGGGTGATATACTGGAAACATGGGTAATATTTTAGTTCTTGCCACACCAAAACAGCGGTGCCAACCAAACACCATTCAATTCAGCCAATATCCAACCAATAAGAAAAAGCGTTCATAGAAGCAGCTAAAACTGAATAATATAATTTCAATTGATTTACTAATTTTATTAAATACAGGGATACCTAGAAACATTTTTTTTAAAATTAAGGTTACTACACATCTTCTCGTGTTTTAATTGTGATTTTAAAAGAAATTGTAACGATGAGAGCGCCATCTTGTTTTACCAAGAGTAAACTTTAAAAGAGGTCAAAAAATTCGATCATGTCAATGACCACTAGAGCCACAGAGTACATTGAACATGACGAGAGCAGTGGCAATGGCCACGGTTTGGTATGGCGTTTATTATCCTGTTGTAGGTATGTTCTACTAATATAATACTCTACTCCTAATTTAGTCCGTATTTATAATCCATACTAATATTATAAATGCGAGAGTAACTCTGTCTGTCTGTCTGTCTGTCTGTTACGCTTTCCCGCTTAAACCTCTCAACCGATTTTGATGAAATTTGGCACAGACAATCTTTAGACCCTGAGACAGGACATAGGCTACCTTTTATTGAAAAAAAAAAAAATTGATATTCCCGAGGGAAATCTAAAAAGCGCGCTATAACCGACTTCGACGCGGGCGAAGCCGCGAGCGGAAAGCTAGTGTTACAATATTTTTCATAGTTCAAATGACCACATTATACAAATTAGAATAAATTACTAATGGGTATATTGAAACTAATTTAATAGGTTACCACAGAAAAGTATTTCGTGTGCTACTAGAATAATACTAATGATTACTGAACTATAACTACAGCGTGCCCAGTGTATTTTGGCAGACGGCGTTATTGGAAACTAAAATGTAACTCGACAACTTAGAACAGAACGTGTAAGAAAAAGATAAGAATGTTTTTATCTTTAAAGGTCAGGTACGCGTTCCACCGGTCCACGGCTGATACATTTGCAGCCGTAGACCGGTCTATGTTTCTGATGAAAAGCACTTTCTGTGTATTAACAGTTCTGGGTACGTTATTTATCAGCGCAGTTGGTCGGTCCGTCGGGTCTTCATACATTAGTAGAAGATTGCATATACTATTTTATCTATAGGACAGCTATACAGCTTAACAATTCGTTCCTTTGATTAAACCAAACACCATACCGTCTGTGGCTGTCTGTGGCGCCCAAAAGATCGATTGCCTTCGACGACTGGAACATTTGCAAGCAGCAGTCTCAACCGCCGCGATGGTAGCCATCGAGGCGTCTCCGTGCTTTATGGTCTTTAAGCAAAATAAATAGCCTTAGTCTCATGCCTTACGTATTCTGACCACAGCTGGCCAGTGTCAATATTTTAACGAGACTTACGTAATTATGTATGCAAGCATAAATTATAGGATTGTTCCCTTTTTTCCAAGGTACCTATTTAAATCAGGGTGAAATCAAATTATGTACAGACGCCAGCAGGTCAAGCCATGCGCGTACCTAACTTCTGGCCTAGCGGGGACGAGTCCAATTTTTAGAGTGAGTAAAATCTTTGTGCGCTTACGCACGCGGTGTTTTGGCAATTACACCGTACATTTTGTCAGTGTCTACAGTGTGGTTTATTTAAAAGTTAGAGATAAGTCCGGACTGGGGCGGCAGCTGCTCCCCCTGGGTATGCCCATGGGTTCCAGTCGGCCATAATACTTTAAAGATAAAGATGAAAATCTAATTTTAAAAGTTCAGTGTCTTATCTTTCATCTACTTCTAGGCTCTGTTACTTCTTAGTTTACCTACTTGCTGAATTGTATGCTGTTGACTGTTTATCTTTTCTGGAAATGCTTTTGGGAACCTGCACCCCCGCCCGTAGGTAGAGGGGAAACGCCGCACTGGTTTCAGACGGTAAGAGACCGCCCATGTTGATTTCCACCGCTAAACAAAACAAAAAACCGGCGAAGTACGAATCGGAACCTCGGAACGAAGAATACCATACCATTATCTTTAAAAACGGCAAAAAATCACGTTTGTTATGAGCCCACCTTCAATATTTATTTTATTATAGTTATTTATTTTTAATATATCATCAAATATTCTGTGAACATTTCAAGCGCCTATCTATTTTCGTTATTAACAAGGGACTATAGTGCCGAGGAATTTGGAAAATAGGTATTTGAAGAACCTATTGCCGTCGCGCTGCGACGTGAAGTGCAAAAAGGACAGCTGCAGCTCAGGCTGATTTTACCTACAAAAATGTTGATCGAAAGACGTTTCGTATTCCGCTGTTTTCTTTTTCAAAACACGACAGATCTCAATTATTTTTATATCAAAATTTAGAGGGAAAAGTATACCTATGCTTTTATTATTTTCCTTTTTGTGTCAAAAACTTATCACGTTTATCTAATAGTCATCTGAACATCACGGTAAAAATGAGTTATTTTTCGCGATTTTGAAGTATCGTATCCATTGATAATAGTTATTTTCATCCCACCATCTCGGAAAGAGTATTTTTAATCTTCAATATCTGACTGGAAAAGCCGTTTTTATTCTCTAGAGGATAAAGTAAATTGAATTTAGAACATCGTGTGCACTAAGTTTGTAAATTAAAAAAAACATTAAACCTATTTACTGTTACCTCTATGGTGCCGAATATATCATACAACTTTTTTTTAATTTGTTAAAAACTCAGACTCGGAACCTTCTTGGTGTTCTTTTTTCAATTTTCTTTGTACGCGGTTCTTTACGCGGCATTTTTTCACGTCATTGTTAAACCTTATATTAAAAAAAAGAAACTTGAAAACAAGTGAAAAACTAAAATGAGTGATTCTAGTGACGAGGAAGTTTGTTTGACGCCAACAGAATTGACTGAAACTGTTAATAATGCGCAAATGAGCTTTCTACCTCAACAATCACGCGAGAAGTATTTAAAACAGTACGATATGTTCAACACGTGGCGACTAGCAAAAGGAGCCAAAACTTTCTCAGAAAACGTTTTGCTAGCATATTTTATAGAATTATCCGAGAACAAGAAAGCAAGCACTCTATGGAGTACGTATTCGATGCTAAAAGCAACAATAAAGATGAAAAAAGACATACATATCGATACCTATCCTAAATTAGTAGCATTTTTAAAAAGAGCCTCATCTGGTCATCATCCAAAAAAATCGAAGGTTTTCACAGTATCTGATATTGAAAAGTTTCTTAACGAAGCACCCGATTCCGTATATTTGGCGGCAAAAGTAAGTCAGTTGCACATTCAGTATCTACTTAAGTACATATATTAATCTCAATTAAATAGTATACTTAGTAAATGTTGATAGGCATAATTATGCGTTCATATAAATTTTATTCATTTATCTACTACAATACTCTTTACATTGCAGGTTGTTCTTATTATTGGAATAAACGGAGCATGTCGAACTAATGAACTAACACAACTTAATGTCAAAAACATTGAGAAACATTCAGATGACTTACTATTAATTAATTTACCTAATACAAAGACAAAAAGAGACCGCAACTTTGTCATTCGCAAGGAATACGTAGCGATTGTTGAGAAATATCAAGCCTTACGGCCGCCTAACACTCCAATCAATCGTTTTACAGTATCGCAATGGAAAGTGTGTTAGACAGCCTATGGGTACTAATAAAATTGGCAGTATCCCACGAGAAATAGCAACATTTCTTGAACTTCCAGAACCCCTGTTGTACACGGGTCATTGTTTCCGACGAACTTCAGCCACACTTTTGGCTGATTCCGGAGCTGATCTCCTGTCCCTTAAGCGCCACGGAGGCTGGAAGACCAATGCAGTTGTAGAGGGATACATAGAGGATTCCATCCAAAATAAGTCTAAAATATGTGAAGGCATCGTAGGAGCCATTACACTGAAAGAGCCTCAATCGGAAACTTGGACTGGCCCTTCTACATCAAAAATAAGCCGTTATGAAACACCTAACCATCTCCCTCTCTCTCCAACATTCACGCCAAGGGAATCCGATGAATCGGTACAACTATTAAGTATGACAGACAGTTTACCGAAAAACAGTACACAAGTGACTAACACCAATATTACAGTACCAAACAAAAATATTACACTCAATTTAAATAACTGTTGCAACGTTACTTTAAAATTTTCTTAATTATACTTTAGTATTATTTTATTATAATTTAAAGATTATTCTGTAATACTTACCTGTCATAATGTAGTAATTAATACCTAAACTGAAATAAAAGTGTACCTATCTTGTGATTGTAAACATTTTTTTATTGCATTTAGTCATTTCCTCGCTGAGGTGGAATGAAAAGTTACGTGTTGCACTCGAGTGCAAAGATTTTTCACCTCGTGTCCTTTTGATTCCCTCGCTAACGCTCAGGATTCTAATTTTGAATCACTCGCTGCGCTCGTGATTCAATTTTAGAATCCTTCGCTTACTCGGTCATCAAAATTGAACACGCGGTTAAAAAGCAACTTTGCACTCTTGTATAACAATAGTTATTTGTTATACAAGAGTGCAAAGTTGCTTTTTAACCGCACTCTTGTATAACAATACTATTGTTATACAAGAGTGCAAAGTTGCTTTTTAACCGCGTGTTCAATTTTGATGACCGAGCAAGCGAAGGATTCTAAAATTGAATCACGAGCGCAGCGAGTGATTCAAAATTAGAATCCTGAGCGTTAGCGAGGGAATCAAAAGGACACGAGGTGAAATCTTGTTAAAGCAACTTTGCACTCTTGTATAACAAATAACTATTGTTATACAAGAGTGCAAAGTTGCTTTTTAACCGCGTGTTCAATTTTGATGACCGAGCAAGCGAAGGATTCTAAAATTGAATCACGAGCGCAGCGAGTGATTCAAAATTAGAATCCTGAGCGTTAGCGAGGGAATCAAAAGGACACGAGGTGAAAAATTTTTGCACTCGAGTGCAACACGTAACTTTTCATTCCACCTCAGCGAGGAAATGACTAAATGCAATAAAAAAATGTTTACAATCACAAGATAGGTACACCTTTATTTCAGTTTAAGTATTAATTACTACATTATGACAGGTAAGTATTACAGAATAATCTTTAAATTATAATAAAATAATACTAAAGTATAATTAAGAAAATTTTAAAGTAACGTTGCAACAGTTATTTAAATTGAGTGTAATATTTTTGTTTGGTACTGTAATAATGGTGTTAGTCACTTGTGTACTGTTTTTCGGTAAACTGTCTGTCATACTTAATAGTTGTACCGATTCATCGGATTCCCTTGGCGTGAATGTTGGAGAGAGAGGGAGATGGTTAGGTGTTTCATAACGGCTTATTTTTGATGTAGAAGGGCCAGTCCAAGTTTCCGATTGAGGCTCTTTCAGTGTAATGGCTCCTACGATGCCTTCACATAATTTTTAGACTTATTTTGGATGGAATCCTCTATGTATCCCTCTACAACTGCATTGGTCTTCCAGCCTCCGTGGCGCTTAAGGGACAGGAGATCAGCTCCGGAATCAGCCAAAAGTGTGGCTGAAGTTCGTCGGAAACAATGACCCGTGTACAACAGGGTTCTGGAAGTTCAAGAAATGTTGCTATTTCTCGTGGGATACTGCCAATTTTATTAGTACCCATAGGCTGTCTAACACACTTTCCATTGCGATACTGTAGAAAAAAAACGATTGATTGGAGTGTTAGGCGGCCGTAAGGCTTGATATTTCTCAACAATCGTTACGTATTCCTTGCGAATGACAAAGTTGCGGTCTCTTTTGTCTTTGTATTAGGTAAATTAATTAATAGTAAGTCATCTGAATGTTTCTCAATGTTTTTGACATTAAGTTGTGTTAGTTCATTAGTTCGACATGTTCCGTTTATTCCAATAATAAGAACAACCTGCAATGTAAAGAGTATTGTAGTAGATAAATGAATAAAATTTATATGAACGCATAATTATGCCTATCAACATTTACTAAGTATACTATTTAATTGAGATTAATATATGTACTTAAGTAGATACGGAATGTGCAACTGACTTACTTTTGCCGCCAAATATACGGAATCGGGTGCTTCGTTAAGAAACTTTTCAATATCAGATACTGTGAAAACCTTCGATTTTTTTTTGGATGATGACCAGATGAGGCTCTTTTAAAAATGCTACTAATTTAGGATAGGTATCGATATGTATGTCTTTTTTCATCTTTATTGTTGCTTTTAGCATCGAATACGTACTCCATAGAGTGCTTGCTTGCTTGTTCTCGGATAATTCTATAAAATATGCCAGCAAAACGTTTTCTGAGAAAGTTTTGGCTCCTTTTGCTAGTCGCCACGTGTTGAACATATCGTACTGTTTTAAATATTTCTTGCGTGATTGTTGAGGTAGAAAGCTCATTTGCGCATTATTAACAGTTTCAGTCAATTCTGTTGGCGTCAAACAAACTTCCTCGTCGCTAGAATCACTCATTTTAGTTTTTCATTTGTTTTCAAGTTTCTTTTTTTTAATATAAGGTTTAACAATGACGTGAAAAAATGCCGCGTAAAGAACCGCGTACAAAGAAAATTGAAAAAAGAACACCAAGAAGGTTCCGAGTCTGAGTTTTTAACAAATTAAAAAAAAAGTTGTATGATATATTCGGCACCATAGAGGTAACAGTAAATAGGTTTAATGTTTTTTTTAAATTTACAAACTTAGTGCACACGATGTTCTAAATTCAATTTACTTTATCCTCTAGAGAATAAAAACGGCTTTTCCAGTCAGATATTGAAGATTAAAAATACTCTTTCCGAGATGGTGGGATGAAAAATATTAAAGGTAGATATGTCACTAGCGCACTAAAAATGAAGCGTACAAAAGGAGGTAAGTCCTGTATCTCGCTTTAGTCACTCTCGATACACTCGTAAAACAAACGACAAACACTAACAGCGCAAACGACAAACACTAGCCATCTTTTTCTTCTCTATGCTTTAGATTGCGCCCCATCTCACTCACACTGTACCAATGTATGCCGAATAAAAATATGCATGTATGCTGCTGCTGTGTTCGGCACATTTTTTTTGGTCAGTTTGTTAGAATATATCGTATCTGTTTAATATTTTATCAATGATCGTATCTCTTTTATTAATTAAGTTTCGGGAAAAATCAAATGATAGGGGCACGTATAATCACGGTGTAAAATTGTAGAAAAAAAATTGCTCTATAAGCAATATCCACGAAGAAAACAGCGGAATACGTTTGTATAAACACGTATAAAGAAAGCAGCACTACTCACTAGAGTTCGATTCCCTCTTAACATGGAGCAAAAAACGGCAAAAAATCACGTTTTTTGTATGGGAACCCCCTTAAATATATATATTTTTAACCGACTTCAAAAAGGAGGAGGTTACTCAATTCGACCGTATATATGCTTTTTTTATGTTTGTTCGCGCATAACTTCGTCGTTTATGAACCGATTTTGATAATTCTTTTTCTGTTGAAAAGAAGACGTTCCCAAGGTGGTCCCATGATAAGGATATCAGGGTTTGATGGTGGAAGACCAGAGAAAACAAGGGGAACTTTCAAAAGTTGCAGGGGCGACTAGTGCATTTCTTAGCATTTTCATTAAGTATTTTATAGCACTACAATTTAATAAAGGTCTGGAGTAGATCTGATGATGGAGCCGGGAGACAGTCGAAGGAACTCCTCAACAAATCACAGCGGCTACCTTGTGTTTGGGCTCGATTAATTTGTATTGATAAGAACTTTACACCTAGATGGGTTGTGACTGTCATAAGAGCGCTGATGATGAAGACAAAGGCCAGTTCCGGAAACTCCTCAACGGTTTACAGTAGCTACTTTGTGGTTGGACTTCATTCATTTATATTGATGAGACCTTTGCACCCATTGGGTTAAAATAATGGTCTGCAGTAAATTTGATGATGAAGACCATAGGCAGTTGAGGAAATACTTACGGAAAAAAATTAAAGTAAACAAAATTACGTCGTTTCCCAACTATATTTGCGTCCGCTTCCAGTCTGACCGGATGCAACTGAATACATAGTACTTTTAACAACTAAAAAGTGTAAAATAAAAACTTTTTTACAAAAAAACAACCGACTTCCAAAAACCACTACAAAGTGAAAAATAACTAATTTCGGAAGTCGGTGTCAAAAAACGAATATGCAAAACCAAAGACACCGACTTCCGAAATTAGTTATTTTTCACTTTGTAGTGGTTTTTGGAAGTCGGTTGTTTTTTTGTAAAAAAGTTTTTTTTTAAATACTTGTTGTTATAGCGGCAACAGAAATACATTATTCTCTGAAAATTTCAACTGTCTAGCTATTACGGTTTATGATTAGGGTTGTAACGGAGCTTCGCCTCCGCTTCCGTTACTGCGGAAGTTCCGCAAGAAATCGTATCTTCGCTTCCGCCTCCACCTCCGCACAATTGTTTGCGGAGTTATAACGGAGGTTTATTTACGTATTTATAAAATAAATAACGCGCAAGCTGCGACGCTCGACAACCGTCCGACCGCGTTTGAGCGCGAAATGGTCAAGAATCAACTAGTGCGAGGCGGGAATGCGGCAAACACAATTTGTTTCTCCTTAATTTTCATTACAAGAAGGTAATATTTTTTTACCAAGTATTAATGTACGTATTTAAAATAAAAAATGTTTTAATTAACCATAAATTTCATTTTTTTTCTATATGTACTTTCACCTCCGCCTCCGTTAACCTCCGCATCCGCGGAGGTGAGACTCGTCGCCTCCGCATCCGCCTCCGCCTCCGCTAACAAGCCTCCGTTACAACCCTATTTATGATATACAGCCTGGTGACAGACGGACAGCGAAGTCTCATGAATAGGGTTCCGTTTTACCTTTTTGGTAGCGAACCCTAAAAACTACTACAGCTTCAGCTACTAGTTGAAATGGTCTAATTATGAACATTTTGACTATCAATTTGTTCAGTACAAGGGTGCTTTGACAACGTCGGCATGTCCATAACCATCTATGTTCTGATAGGTCAGAGAGTTCCATAATATAAAAAAACAAAGGCATGTATCACAGACGGACGTTCACAATGGAACTGACTCATCAGTCATCAGCATCACTCACCGTTGCTTGTTGCGAGATTGTATGTGTCAACTTGGTCCAAGTTACTGGATACTGCGGTGTTATTAACGGGTTTTATTTTATGAGTTCGAAAGTACGTTATACAATACAGGCAGAGATTATCCCGTGTGGTACCGGGCTGAGAATAGTACCATTCCATATCCTCCCGTGGGTGTCGTAAGAGGCGACCGAAGGAACTCTCACCAGGGAAGCGGACAGCAGCGCTTCTCCTGTGGCATTTCAAATTACTGCGATCCCCATCTGCCAAGCATGGGGATTATGGCAAATCCCCCCCAAAGCGGTGAAAGCCTTGGGGGAAGCCTTTGTCGAAACGCACTATTTTTTATGCTTTTTACAAAAAAAAGGTAGGATTTCGTGAGGTTTGGCCATAGCCACCTATCTTAGGTAAGGTTTCACAACTTTAAATTCAGATGCCAAGTGTCTATGGACAATAAGTTGGCAACGGGAAGTTTAGAATGTTGCAACATTTTTTTCGATTAAAGAATTAAATCGCGGCATTTGTATCGTTTTCATTTCATGAAATTTAGCTAGAGATGGGGACTGAGAAAATCTTCTATGGGTGGTGGGTTCATTTGCGAATGCAATAGTAATTGTCGCAGGAGACTAAATAAGCAAGTAAGTTTAAAGAGCAGATGAAATCATAAAGAAACTTGGCGTTCGTTTGTTTTAAAAATCTATACTAATATTACAAATGCGAAAGTTTCTCTGTCTGTCTGTCCGGCTTTCACGCCAAAACTTCTGAACCGATTGTAATGAAATTTGGTACACAGATAGTCTAAAGCCTGAGAAAGGACATAGGCTATATAAAATTCCGCTATGACCAAAAAGCTGCTCTTTTTTAGCAGTAACAAAAAATGTTGCGAAAACAGGGGCAAACGCGGACGTACACATTGCTCCCATTATTTTAACAGGCGCTTATTTTATATCAAGACGCTTACGCAGTCGCGGGCAACAGCTAGTAGGAAATAATTAAAATAGTAAAACATAAAAAATACTATTCGATAACCAATGATATGCAACAATCTTTCTTTAATTTATCAAGAGATAGGGATATACTGGCATACATCGTTTTCTCAGTGGTACCCCATAACATCGGCTGCTGGCAGAAGTTATGACCCACCAGACAAAGTTTTGCCGCCAAGCAATTCGTCGTGTTCTGGCATGATGTCTGATGAAGTCGTACGAAAGACGGGTCTGAGCAGTTGCGATGTATGCCTGGTACGATGCGCCAAATGTTGTTGAGTCGGGAGATTAGTCGTGGAGGGTTTCCAGATCAATCTCCCTCTGGCGCAGCATCGTTGGTAGTGTTGTTTGGTTTAACATTGCATCACCTCGCTCAACTGCCGTCAAGCACTAGTTTACAATTATTAAAAAAAACAAATATCAATTTTATTTCATTGAACCTTATATTGATTTCAGGGTGACCTAGCTAATTGAGAAAGTTAAAAAATGTTTGAAGTTGTGTGTAAAAATTGTAGTTAGGTATTTTTTTTTTATATTTATAAACTAGTGCTTGACTGCAATCCCGCCTGATGGTAAACAGTGATGCAATCGTTGATGGTAAAGCGCACTAGCTTATTAAGCCTATTCACTCAAAAAAACTGAGTGAATAGGAAGGAAGACGGCAGTTGAGCGAGGTGATGCAATGTTTAACCCAACAACACGACCAACGATGCTGCGCCAGAGGATGATCTGGAGACCCTCCACGACCAAACTCCCGACACAACAACATTAGGCACATCGTACCCGGCACACATCGCAACACAACTGCTCAGACCCGTCCTCCGTACGGCTGCACCAGACATCATGCCGGAACACGACGAATCGCTTGGCGGCTAAGACTTTGTCTGGTGGGTGGTAACTTATGCCGGCGGCTGATGTTGTTGCCTACCACCGAGAAAATGATAGGTACTGTTTGTTTAATCCCCCATCTCCGTTCCACTACCGAAGGACCCGTCGTACGGCGAGTATCCTAAAAAAGTGTAGATTATTAATTCTAATGAGTTCAAGGCAAAACCGCAATTGACGCAAAAAGTTCTAAAGTTTTGTTTTTTAAGTTTTTAAGATGCGTTGGCGTCGAGTTACATCTCGCTATGGTTTCGTTACCACAATTTTGATAGGCTCTCTCAATTTAAATTAAATATAACCAGCTAAGATCAGGACACAGTTGTGGTTTTGTTTCAACCCGATTAGAGTTCACACAAGTGAGTTCAAACCATTTACTACTAGGTAGTAAATGGTTTGTTAACTTCTGCCGGCAGCCGATGTCATGGCTTACCACCGATTAAATAACAGAGTTCACCTTGAAATAGGGTGAAGGTGTGCAACATTGCCTAGTTAGCACTATAGCAGGATACACATTGAATTATGTTAATTAAATTTTTCAACACTATTATCCATGTATTTACATTTTACTTATACTTACTCAATTATTTGTACTACAGCGACCTTCGCCGATAACACAAATAACCCGATAGAATGTCATAATTTCGCTTATCACTTGCACCACATTCACCCGTATTGGGGCGGTTTGAGTGCGTTCGGTACGCGTGCACCGGTGACCGACCAGTTGCTAAACACACAGCTGTTTCCTTTACTGGTAACACTTGGTTAGTTATAGCGTGTGCTCTGTGAACTCGGACCGTTAGTACTACGTAATTTACAATCTAATGTTGAACAGATGTTGTTTAGAGTTTTCGTAAATTAATTTGTAGCCTTTTGTAAATGTTTAAGACCCTGATTTAAAGTTTTCACTTCATTATCTTGTTTTGGCATGACCAATACGAAAATAAATCTTGTTTTGTTTGTTATTTGTTTTTTTTTTTATTGTGTTCAGTATAGTTTTATGATCTTCCTGTACATGTCACAATACATTTATATATATACAATATTAAAGAAAACCCTGTCCAACCCATAAGGATAATAAAGGTTAGGTAAACACTTGACCAGATATAATATAAAATTTTACTTAATCATCATAGTAACAATACTAATGAATTTTGAAATAATCCTTTTTTCCCGGGAATTAATTCCAATTTCCCCGAAATTTGGTAATTTAAAAAAAGTGACAACACCGGTATTATTATAAGCGAATAGCGACGCGACTACGTCACAGGTGCCGCGTGCCCTGCCCCGCGCCACCCGCGGAAGGGGTTGCTAACCGCACATGTTACCTCTTTTTGCGAAATAATATTTATTTTCTTAGGGGGATTTTTTTTTTAAGTTTAGCCTGTCTTTGTGGGCATTAATAGAATCAGTTATCGATACCTAACAATATCTTCACGGATCGGACAGGGTTTTCTTTACATATTGTATATATATATTTTTTCTTTCTTTTCTTTAAATTCGTTGGTAGCGGGACTATCTACTGGGGGACTAGCGCGCTAAAATAATTCAACCAAAACAGAATTGCATCGCAACAAAACCAAAACTTGTTTCGTATCGCGCTAACCTTTTGACAGATGGTATAACCACGGAATAGAGAAGTAATTACATCTGTTCCGTGGGTACCTATAACCGGATCACAAAGTTGAAAAAAAATGAAACAAGCTAACTTTATTTCTGTCATTTGTCAAACTTACGTCTAAACGATTGGATTTACTTATAATGTATTAAGTGCTAATTAATTATTATATTTAACGAAATATATCATTCATGCATTGATTTTACTTCAATCGAAGTTAAAACCGTAGCGCGATACGAAATGGGATCGACACTGTAAACCACATTACTTTTTTTTTTTTTTCTTTTTATGTTTGTTCGCACATAACTTCGTCGTTTATGAACCGATTTTGATAATTCTTTTTCTGTTGAAAAGAAGACGTTCCCAAGGTGGTCCCATGATAAGCATATCAGGGTTTGATGGTGGAAGACCAGAGCAAACAAGGGGAACTTTCAAAAATTGCAGGGGGACTAGTGCATATCTTAGCATTTTCATTAAGTATTTTAGAGCACTGCAATTTAATAAAAGTCTGGAGTAGATCTGATGATGGAGCCGGGAAACAGTCGAAGGAACTCCTCAACAATTTACAGCAGCTACCTTGTGTTTGGGCTCGATTAATTTGTATTGATAAGAACTTTACACCTAGATGGGTTGTGACTGTCATAAGAGCTCTGATGATGAAGACAAAGGCCAGTTCCGGGAACTCCTCAACGGTTTACAGTAGCTACTTTGTGGTTGGACTTCATTCATTTATATTGATGAAACCTTTGCACCCATTGGGTTAAAATAATGGTCTGCAGTAAATTTGATGTTGAAGACCATAGGCAGTTGAGGGAATACTTACGGGTAAAAATTAAAGTAAACAAAATTACGTCGTTTCCCAACTATATTTGCGTCAGCTTCCAGTTTGACCGGATGCAACTGAATACATAGTAGTTTTGACAACTAAAAAGTGTAAAATAAAAACTTTTTTACAAAAAAACAACCGACTTCCAAAAACCACTACAAAGTGAAAAATAACTAATTTCGGAAGTCGGTGTCAAAAACGAATATACAAAACCAAAGACACCGACTTCCGAAATTAGTTATTTTTCACTTTGTAGTGGTTTTTGGAAGTCGGTTGTTTTTTTGTAAAAAAGTTTTTTGTTTAGGGCGGTTTCCCCATAGCGTGATTTACGCGGCCTACCCATTGATAATGATATATGTATACCTATTTTTACGGACCTAAGTATGGCTGGAGCTGGACCTTTAAGAGACAGTATTAAGGCCTTTGAGTTTTTTTTTTCTTAGAGTAATCAAATAGGAAACACCGAATTCAACTAGTTTCATAAAAATAACATACATTGACATGTAAATAAATGTTTGTGCGGTCTGCAACAAAAGTCGTTTTTTTCCATAGATGGTACGGAATCCTTCGTGTGCAAGTCTGACTCGCACTTGGCCGGTTTTTTGTCATAAATACAAGATCATTTTCGTAGTTCTTTTAGTGAATTGTAAAATTACAATTCAGTAAAAGAACTACGAAAATGATCTTGAATCGTAAATTATGTTCAAATGAACATAATTTACGATTCTAATGATTCGAAAGCGAAGTTGGCTCTGAAACTTCTGAAAAAAGTTCCCGACCCTTGTGATGTAATGTCTCAAGGAAAATTGAATTAAAAAGAAACTGATTGTCTGTGGTTGAATATTAACATTGTATTTTCAATCTGATTGCTATGTCTACCGAATAATGCTAATTTTATTCGTTTTCACGGTTGTGGTTACAGAAACACACAGCTGATTGGTTTTTATTTCTATTATGGCCCAATTTTATGTAGGTACCAGCTTTCTGCCCGAGCGGTTTCACCAACGTGGAGTTCGGTTAAATCGCGCTTATTAGATTTCTCTCGGGAATATCAAATTTTTTCGGGATAAAAAGGACCCTATTATTTAATCCGGACTTCTGACTTTACGTCTGCAAAATTTTAAAGCAATCGGTTCAGTAGTTACGGCGTGAAAGCGGAACAAACAAACAAACTCACTTTTCGATTTGTAACATATTTTTTTTTTTTTATTATTATTAGTTATAAACTAGTGCCTGACTGCAATCCCGCCTGATGGTAAGCAGTGATGCAATCGTTGATGGTAAAACGCACTAGCTTATTTAGCCTATTCACTTAAAAAAAACTGAGTGAATAGGAAGGAAGACGGCAGTTGAGCGAGTTGATGCAAAGTTTAACCCAACAACACGACCAACGATGCTGCGCCAGAGGATGATCTGGAGGAGACCCTCCACGACCAAACTACCGACACAACAACATTAGGCACATTGTACACGGTACACATCGCAACACAACTGCTCAGACCCGTCCTCCGTACGGCTTCACCAGACATCATGCCGGAACACGACGAATCGCTTGGCGGCAAGACTTTGTCTGGTGGGTGGTAACTTATGCCGGCGGCTGATGTTATTGCCTACCACCGAGAAATATGTTAGTAAAGTTAGTAAAGTTATATTAGTAAAGATTTATCTTTGATATTAGTAAAGATTTTTCTTAAAATTAGTTTGTGAACAAACAATAACAGAATCGGCGCCATTAGACCAACAAGCCAGTCACCATTACACCTACCCAGGTGTAATGGTGACTGGCTTGTTGGTCTAATGGCGCCGATTCTGTTATTGTAGGTGTAATGGTGACTGGCTTGTTGGTCTAATGGCGCCGATTCTGTTATTGTAGGTGTAATGGTGACTGGCTTGTTGGTCTAATGGCGCCGATTCTGTTATTGTAGGTGTAATGGTGACTGGCTTGTTGGTCTAATGGCGCCGATTCTGTTATTGTAGGTGTAATGGTGACTGGCTTGTTGGTCTAATGGCGCCGATTCTGTTATTGTTTGTTCACAAACTAATTTTAAGTTAAATGCATCTTTTTCTTACTATTTCATTATGATAGGGTTAGAGGATAATATTTTAGTTTAATCCAAAGAAATTGCATAAATTATTAAACTAAGGTAGATATGTCACTAGCGCACTAAAAATGAAGCGTACAAAAGGAGGTAACTCCTGTATCTCGCTTTAGTCACTCTCGATACACTCGTAAAAACAAACGACAAACACTAACAGCGCAAACGACAAACACTAGCCATCTTTTTCTTCTCAATGCTTTAGATTGCGCCGCATCTCACTCACACTGTACCAATGTATGCCGAATAAAAATATGCATGTGTGCTGCTGCTGTGTTCGGCACATTTTTTTTGGTCAGTTTTTTAGAATATATCGTATCTGTTTAATATTTTATCAATGCATAAATACCAATCCATACTAATATTATAAATGCGAAAGTAACTCTGTCTGTCTGTCTGTCTGTCTGTTACGCTTTCCCGCTTAAACCTCTCAACCGATTTTGATGAAATTTGGCACAGACAATCTTTAGACCCTGAGAAAGAACATAGGCTACATTTAATCCGGGAAAAATTTGACATTCCCGAGGGAAATTAAAAAAGCGCGATATAACCGAACTCCACACGGGCGAAGCCGCGGGCGGAAAGCTAGTATTAATATAATTTCTTTGGTTTAATCCTATGAAATTTCGATAAACCATAGACAGTTTAGACGCATTTATGAACATGGCGACCAAAAATACGTCAATTTACGTCAGGAGCGGACTAATTTGACAGGTCTAAACTAAAATTTTATTATCTGTCCTTTTGTTAATGAAATAAAAAGGAAAAGGTGAACTTACAATTTAATTTAGTTTATGAACAAGAGACTCAGGCCGATTGTCTATGAGGTTTTGGGTTCAATATCAAGTCGGGTAGAGTTATTTTTATTGTATCCGTAAGTTCTCAATAATTTGCCTGGAGACTGGATTTGTGCCCGGTTTATGTTTACAGAATCGCAGTACTGTTATTTGCTTAACCTCTAGTTAGATATCGCAACAGACACCCAGTTACAACGACCTAGCTTGCACTACATTAGTCGAACTGAAATAAAAGTGAAAGTATTATACTTATTACTACACTAGCTTTCCGCCCGCGGCTTCGCCCGCGTAGAGTTCGGTTATATAGCGCTTTTTAGATTTCCTTGAGGAATATAAAATTTTTCCGGGATAAAAGGTAGCCTATGTTCTTTCTCAGGGTCTAAAGATTGTCTGTGCCAAATTTCATCAAAATCGGTTGAGAGGTTTAGGCGGGAAAGCATAACAGACAGACAGACAGACAGAGTTACTTTCGCATTTATAATATTAGTATGGATTAATGTACCTAATACGAATAAGTTGAGGAAGCTTTTTATTCATTATGTACACATCTACATACATACAGTAAAACACATAGGTATACGACATACATAATTATAATTGCATTGAGCAAGCGTGGTGACTACGCTCAATCCTTCTCTGTATGAGAGGAGACCTGTGCCCAGCAGTGGGACGATAAAAAGGTTGATGAAGATGGTGTTCATTTTACTTAGAAAATATTGCACTCACAGAAATCGTAATAACAAGTTATTACGATTTCTGTGATTGCACCCCTGCACAAAACACTGCTGTGTGAACGCGCCTTGACCTCTGGCGTCAGCTGTTGCGTGTGCGCAGTACTATGATCTACCGTGAACTGTGTTGTGCGCTCGATATCCACACTGCAACAATTTTTTTTTCTAATCTGTTTGCGAAAAATTATAACACGGTGTAAAAATGATTGGAATCCATTCAGTTGCTTATTCTGAACAAACTATATTCAGGTTTCGTATAAAGAAAAAATAAGGTTGTTTAAGTACTTTAAGTATTTAACTATTTCCTTATAAAATACCATTCAAGGTCCTACCGTTCAAGTCTTTGTTAAACGCTAAAACCTATTATGAAGTGTGACTGTTGTAGGTATGTAGTTATGTCAGTTAGCATATAAATATAGGTATTATTATCGACGTCAATTCTCTTGTTCAAAATTGTACTAAACTAGCAGCCGCCAGCGACTTCGTTCGCGTGGAATAAGTTATGCTCAGTTCCTATTGGTCGTAGCGTGATGTTATGTAGCCTAAAGCCTTCCTGGATTAATAGGCTATCCAACGCAAAATGAATTTTTCAAATCGGACCAGTAGTTCCCGAGATTAGCGCGAACAAACAAACAAACATACAAACAAACTCTTCAGCTTTATACAATATGTAAAGAGAACCCTGTCCGATCCGTGAAGGCATTGTTAGGAATCGATAACTGATTCTACTAATGCCGACAAAGCCGGACTAAAGTTTTAAAAAAAATCCCCCTAAAAAAATAAATATTATTTTGCAAAAAGAGGTAACTTAATACATGTGCGGTATGACACCCTTCCGCGAGCGACGGGGGGCAGGGCTCGCGACGCGTGGTCGAATCGCATAAGCGTACCGTCAAAATGGTGTTGTCACTTTTTTAAAAACTACCAAATTTCGGGGAAGTTGGAATTAATTCGCGGGAAAAAAAGATTATTTTAAAATTCATTA
Organism: Sesamia nonagrioides; assembly: GCA_017933935.1. Taxonomy (NCBI): domain Eukaryota; kingdom Metazoa; phylum Arthropoda; class Insecta; order Lepidoptera; family Noctuidae; genus Sesamia; species Sesamia nonagrioides. The sequence continues at coordinate 243,852 of JADWQK010001630.1, forward strand.
GTATTGTTACTATGATGATTACGTAAAAATTTATATTATATTTGGTCAAGTGTTTACCTAACCTTTATTATCCTTATCGGTCGGACAGGGTTTTCTTTACATATTGTATATTAGTATAGATTAAAGTTCGGTGCGTCTTTTTTTACCTATTGCATTGAGAAAAGGATAGAAGATATAATTTTAGTTTAATGCTATCAAATTAAAATCCATACTAATATTATAAATGCGAAAGTAACTCTGTCTGTCTGTCTGTCTGTTACGCTTTCCCACTTAAACCTCTCAACCGATTTTGATGAAATTTGGCACAGACAATATTTAGACCCTGAGAAAGAACATAGGCTACCTTTTATCCCGGAAAAATTTGATGTTCCCGATGGAAAACTAAAAAGCGCGATATAACCGAACTCCATGCGGGCGAAGCCGCGGGCGGAAAGCTAGTATTTCTATAAACAAACTGATTAGACGCGATTACAAATATGGCGACACAAAATACATCAATTTACGTCAAGCGTGGATTAATTTGACAGGTCTAAACTAACATATTATATTCTGACCTTTTCTTATTAAAATAGTAAGAAAAGATGCACTTAAATTTAGTTTGGTTTGTGACTAGTACCTACTTAACTAATATTTATCTTCTCTGCTTTTCTTTTTGTCATAATTATTCTGTAAACGTCACATCGCAAAAGATCATATTGAATGTTTGTATCTCGTTATGACAAGACATTGATTGCACTTCGAAAGTTCGAAATCGAGTTTTTGGCGGGAAGCCAAGATGAGTGCCACGCTCGTTTTTCATTGGACTTTTAAATTATTTATAGTGTCGTTTACTAAATAAAAACGTGTGATTTATGTAGTAAAAGTGCATTCAGTGAATAATTCGTAAAGAACAGTGAAATATTGTAGCATAGTGGCCACATCATGGCTTTGTACCAAATCTTCCTCTGTGTTCGGTTCGCACGGCCGTCTTTTTCGACATGAATAATTCATTACGTGACATTGGCTAAATGCACAAACCGTGCGAAGCCATAAGAGAAAGAAAGAAAAGAAGTATCTCGTTATTGTACTAATACAGATGTTAACTTATACCTTGCAGCCACAGACTTGTACCAGAAACTTTATAATACTATTACATACAAAATCAAACAAGTATAAAAAACCAGAATCAAATTATTAGAACAATCAAGGTTGTTTAAAATCGAGCCCAAAGATAATCAAAACAGAGTTCAAGTTTCAATATTTATAATCATCACCTGGCTGCCTTTTTCTTAACGCTCGGCTAGATTTGTGTTTTTGGCAATTACACCGTACATTTTTTCTGCTGCGTGGTTTATTTAAATGTTAAAGATAAGTCCCCGTTTATACTTGGATTAGTAATTATTGTAATTAGGGGAGTTCATACATGTTCTAAAGAAGATAATTGTAACTTTTCTAAAGTTATACGTACTTTCTAAGGCTAACTTGGACAAAGGAAAACATCTTGAGGAAACCTGGCCTTTATAAGTCAGAAATCGCCAACCCGCATTGAGCAAGTCTCAATCCTTCTCTGTATGAGAGGAGACCTGTGCCCAGCAGTGGGACGATAAAAGGTTGATGATGATGATGATACATGTTCTACGAGATTTCCACCTGCACCCAATCGGTTAGCCCGTGTATGTTGGTGTCGGCTGCTAGTCTAACCGAATTCAGCTAACAGTCTTTTACTACCCAGATACTAAGTAAAAGGATATCCTTTGACAAGAGTGATTGTCGGAGTTAGACATAGGCCCAAAGATCTCCACGACAACCGGTCCAGCGCCTCCCACATCCAGCGGTTTTTTTTTTTTTTTTTTAATAGTTATAAACTAGTGCTTGACTGCAATCCCGCCTGATGGTAAGCAGTGATGCAATCGTTGATGGTAAAGCGCACTAGCTTATTAAGCCTATTCACTCAAAAAAAACTGAGTGAATAGGAAGGAAGACGGCAGTTGAGCGAGGTGATGCAATGTTTAACCCAACAACACGACCAACGATGCTGCGCCAGAGGATGATCTGGAGAGCCTTCACGACCAAACTCCCGACACAACAACATTAGGCACATCGTACCCGGCACACATCGCAACACAACTGCTCAGACCCGTTCTCCGTACGGCTTCACCAGACATCATGCCGGAACACGACGAATCGCTTGGCGGCAAGACTTTGTCTGGTGGGTGGTAACTTATGCCGGCGGCTGTTGTCGGCGGTTTCCCGCGACCTTCACTCCTAAGACCGACAACAACATAAGACCGACTCGCTCGTAGGCTCTACTGACTTACTGAGATCTTCCACGGTCTCAGCCACGGAGGACAATGGGTTCTCGAGTGGCGACCACGCACCGGAAGACGCAACGTAGGTAGGCCCCCGAGAAGGTGGACCGACGACCTGGTGAAGGTCGCGGCAAATCGCTGGATGTGGGAGGCCCAGGACTGGTCGTCGTGGAGATCCTTGGGGAGGCCTATGTCCAGCAATGGACATCTTTCGGCTGACATGATGAACCTGATCGATCTACCTGCGCGGCTGTTATTTAATAAAATGTACAAATGGAGTAACTCTAATGCTGATAATAAACAAGCGTTGCGTCGTGGAGTGCGTTCGGTGCACGCGCACTGAGGCCACTCACCGCTGTACCTACTTTCAACATCATTGAGAAGTACCGTACTACCGTACGAGGGCTGGATATGCTCAAAGTCAGAATGCTTATATAATTATCTTCTAAACTTCGTGACTGATTGTACCACAGGCAAAGAAAATGCAAATGAGAATGAAAATAATGAAAATGGGAGCTTCTAGGTCAACACCTAGCAATCTCCGGTTTCGTATTTTAGTGTTTTTAAACCATTTTCATAGCAAGGTCCCCTTAGCATCGAAAAATATTGCGCAATCCCTTGCCTTCGCTGCTTCTAAGTTGGAATTTCAGTCTGTCAATTTGGGTACCTTTGGATTAAGCCGAAAAACAGAATTAACACAAACATCCACTGAAATTCCGAAGTGTTTGATTTCATTTGGAACATTCAAATGGCGACCTACTCAACGAGGTTGGCTACTGGAGTCGCGATACACACGTTGGGGACCACTATCCTATATTACCATCTGCCTGAACATGTTCCATTTGTGTTGAAATGGAAGGAATAAATGGAATGCTACTTAATACCTGCTGGGTGATTGCGTAACAAACTATTAGGTGCAATAGATTTCCGTTTGACAATTCAACAAAGTTCATTACGTTATAATATTTTTCTGTAGATAAATTTTTTAAACATATGAAGCAATGTATTAGCAATATAAAACTAGTTAAGAGTAATGGTGTGTTACGCACTTAGGGTAGTATTTAACACGGATCTATTGATTACCTTCGTATAACCCGCGCAGATAAAGAAAAGATCTGAAAATGGCGGCGGATACTTATGGTACGGTTGACAAAACATGCCATTGTTCAATCACAAACCAAATGCTAAGATAGAAAAATGTCAAATTTACGTTGTAAATATTGTTATTTACAACTTAAATTTGACATTTTACTTGTTTGTTATTGTGTTTGTTTTTATTGTTGTTTTTGTTGAGTTTGAACAATCAAACTACAATATCAACAAAATAATAGAGACTTAAACGGAACGAAATTAACGATAACTCGGAGTGCATCAATTTAGCTTGGAAAGCGAATCCTGAATTCCTGATCGATGATTTTTTTTGCAGCGCTTACTTCAATGTTTGAGTATAGACAGCGATAGAGAGTGGGTGAGAACGCATGCGAGCGGACGCCATTTACCTACAGATCTTTTCTTTATCTGAACGGGTTATACCATAACATCAGCTGCCGGCAGAAGTTACCACCCACCAGACAAGATCTTCCCGCCAAGCGATTCGTCGTGTTCCGGCATGATGTCTGGTGAACGCGTACAGAAGACGGGTCTGAGCAGTTGTGTTACGATGTGTGCCGGGCACGATGCTCCAAATGTTGTTGTGATCAGAAAAGGGGGATCAATCGACCTAACATTGTATCTTGCGGGCTACTGCCAGATGATTAATGTTCGGTCGTTGTATACAATATGTTAAGAAAACCCTGTCCGACCCATAAGGATAGTAAAGGTTAGGTAAATACATGACCAAATAACATATGAAATTTGACATAATCATCATATTAACAATACTAGTTGAAATAATCTATTTTTCCCGCGAATTAATCCAACTTCCCCAAAATTTGGTAATTCTTAAAAAGTGACAACATTATTTTTGACGGTATAATTCTGAGCGAATAGCGATGCGGCCGCGAGCTGCGTGCCCTGCCCCTCTTCGCCCGCGCCTGTATGGCTTACCGCACATGTTTTAAGTTACCTTTTTTTTTGGGAAATAATATTTTTTTTTTTTAGTCTAGCCCAGCTTTGTAGGCATTAGTAGAATCAGTTATCGATACCTAACAATACCTTCACGGATCGGCCAGGGTTTTCTTTACATATTGTATATGGTAGTTGCGCGGTTAACTCTGCTTGCGAGATGCAAGATAATACGTGTCGTATATTCGCATGTGGCGTTGTATATACCGCTACAAACTTCAGTAGCACTTCAGTCTGCCATACCCATCTGCCGTCTTCCTTCCTATTCACTCAGTTTCTTTTTGAGTGAATAGGCTCTTAATAAACTAGCGCGCTTTACCATCAACGATTACCTCGCTCCTTACCATCAGGCAGGATTGCGGTGAAGCACTAGTCTATATTTATATATAAAAAAACAAAAAATCTATGAGGATAAACATGACTAGTGCTTTGACTTTGAAAACGTAATCATGGTCCCAAACGATCTGATGGAGCTCAACTGAGCTTCCCGAATTACTGAACGAAATCCTATTGCGCGTTCCTTCTGCTTTTCTGCACAATCTTCATTTGTTGCATACTCCTATGATAGAACGAGTTGTAGATAGTAAAAATTCATACTTAATTAATGCGGGTAATATGTTTAAAACGATCTGCTTGAATGTTGATATCGATATTTTCAGTAAGTACCTACATTTTAAAATTAAAAATTCCTTTTTGTGATTTCTTTTTTGATCACGTAACCCAACAATTTGCGCTGCTTGAAACGCATTTCTGTACATATGTACTTATGATAATGTTTTTAATCAAACCGCTGTCTACCTTCTCAAGTAATTTTTTTTTTGTTGGAACTTTTAATGACCCTTATTTTTGTTACTCTCAATAGTGCAAAAGTAGTTCATCAGCATCAAAATCAAATGTCATTTATTCAAATTAGGCTGAGAATCAGCACTTTTTGAACGTCAATTTTACATAAGATAGTCTCCCAAAACGCCCACCCATCGACACTTTCTAGTGCTTTCGCTGGGAAGAAGAAGTGACGGAACAAACTCCCCAGCAGCACAGCTGTCTGTTCATTTAAAAAAACACATGACTTTATACATTACTATGTATAGTGATGACCACAAGAATCATCAATCATCATCAGTCTGTAGCAGTTCACTGCTGGACATAGGGCTCTCCAATTTCACAACATTCAACTCGATTCTCGGCATTTCTCACCGAGTCACCAGCCATCCTGCGAAGATCATCGCTCCACCTAGTCTGAGGACGTCCCACCTTACGTTTACCGATTCGCGGTCTTTATTCTAGAACTCGTCTACTCCAACGGTCATCGGTTCTACGGCTAATATGGACGGCCCATTGCCACTTCAGTTTGGTTATTCTGTGAGCTAAGTCAACAATTTTGGTTCTCTGCCGCATCACCCGTTGCGAATTCAATCCCCCAGAAAGACTTCAAGCATAGCCCGTTCCGTAGCTCGCTGAGCGACCTTTAATTTTTGGACCAGTCATACCGTGAGTGTCCACGTTTCTGCTCCGCAGGTCAGCACTGGCAGGACGCACTGATGGAAGACCTTCGTCTTTAAGCTCTGTGGAATATGCGATGAGAACACTCGACGAAGTTTACCAAACGCTGCTCAGCCCAGATGAATTCTCCTGCAAAAGTATTTAAGTAAGTTAAAAAAAAACTGCAAATAAAATTATTTAGTATAATTAGTATTTACACATTGATACAGTTAAGTTGACTATAAACAATCGCATTCTTACAAAGAAAATTGATAATGAATAGGTACAGCAACTGTCCAAACGATGTCGGACGTGAAACCACAGGTTGGGTTATTAGCATAGGTCGGAATAGGTAGAGTGATTTTTGGTATTTGTATCATAAATGTTTACACAAAGAATAACGTGAATAACCCATTTTCCCGTTAATTCCGGATCCCAGTAAATATTGTTAATGTTGGTAGTGACATTATTACTACATCTTTTTTTTTTTTTTTTTATTATATTATAAACTAGCGCTTGACCGCAATCCTGCCTGATGGTAAGCAGTGACGCAGTCGTTGATGGTAAAGCGCACTAGTTTATTAAGAGCCTATTCACTCTAGCCTTGAAGACACTCAAATTGTAGTCCGACGGAAACACCGCCGCTGGCAAACTATTCCAGTCCCTCAATGTACGCGGTATAAAGGAGGAGGCGAAACGCTTCGTCCGGATCGTAGTGGTGTTAACAACGTAAGGGTGGAAACCAGCCGTACGACGAGTCGTCCGCTGGTGGAACGGAGATGGGGGAATTAAATCATGCAATTCCATCGCACACTCCCCGAAATGCATCCTATAGAACACCGAAAGGCTGGCTACTCTACGCCTGTGCTCTAGGCTTTGGAGACCGACTCGAGTTAGATCAGGGTCACCAATCAGCCTCTTTGCACGTCTCTCCACTGAATCCAAAGTGGCCAGGTGACACTTGGCAGCACCAGCCCAAATGTGGCTGCAGTACTCCACACACGAACGGACCTGTGCTTTGTATAACATTAGAAGCTGCCCAGGTGTGAAGTACTGCCGGACCTTTGCGATAACGCCAAGTTTCTTGGCGGCCATCTTAGCCTTGGACTCAATGAACCGCCCAAAGTTAAGGTCCGAGGAAATCTCAACTCCCAAAAGCTGAAGGCGGTCGGAACACTCCAAGGACACATTCCGAAAAGTAGGAGCCAAGGTGAACGGGCTCCTTTTGGCGGTGAAAAGACACGCCTGTGTTTTGGCGGCATTGAATGCTACAAGATTGGCATTGCCCCATTCGGAGACTGCCTGCAGTGCAACACTCGTTCGCTCAACCATGGCCTCTCATCACTTCATTCATTTAAAGGAAGGTAACAGAACTAATGTCGTGGTGGCCTAGTGGTTAAAACACCAGCCTCTCAAGTATGAGTGCGCGGGTTCGATTCCAGGTCAGGCAAGTACCAATGTAACTTTTCTGAAGTTATATGTACTTTCTAAGTATATCTTGGACACCAATGGCTGAAGGTGAAGGAAAACATCTTGAGCAAACCTGGACTTCGCCAACCCGCAGTGAGCAAGCGTGGTGATTACGCTCAATCCTTCTCTGTATGAGAGGAGACCTGTGCCCAGCAGTGGGACGATAAAAGGTTGATGATGATGAACAGAACTAAACTAATTTATTATTTATTTGTTGAAAAATAAAAACAATCCAATTCCGATCGAAGCATTAATACATTTCAATATTTTATTTTTAGCCTCTAATGAAGTATGGACATCCTCCGTGGCGTAGCGGTAGCGAACGCGGCCGTTACGCAAGGAGGCGCGGGTTCGATCCCCGCACAGTGCAAATATTTGTATGCATGAATATGAATATTTGCACTAGTCTGGCCGTGCCACGGAAAGCACGTTAGGCCGTTGGTCCTGGTTGCCATACGAACATCTAGTGGCAGTCGTTACGGGTTTTTGGAGCCCTCAAAAGTCTAACAATTGGTCTAACTGCAATGCTTAGATATCGCCTTCGGGTTGTGGAGGTCAGACGGCAGTCGCTTCACGGAAAATATCGAAGTTTAGCCAAAATCAGCAATTAGACTGGTAAAGCGGACCCCAGATTCCAAAGCTGAAAAAGCTGCGGATGCGAACGGGATTAACGCTGAGATGATGATGAATGAAGTATGGCCAAATCAAACGGTTTTACGACTACATATAATTTATACATATTTTTTTTTTATAATCAACTAATTCCGTAATTCCGGAGGTATGTCCATATTCATATATACGTTTCCGATTAATGACCCCAATTCACTCTACCTATTCCGACCTATGGTTATTAGTTACTAATAAAGAAGAGATCGGTTGCGACGGTACAAGTGTGAGCATATCCGTGCAATTAATGCAAATGCACTCTCTGCACATCATACCTATTTAGGTACTATTTGTATTTATTGAGGTAAAGGACTTTAATTGTCAAAGATTACTTGAAGAGCTGTCTTCGTTTTTCTCCCTGTACATAAATAAAAATAAAATAAAAAAGCCTTATGTTTCCAGTAAACATTAAACATTCTTAAAATACTATAAAAAACATGTTTCAATATTTATACTATTTTTCTACTGGAACCCCCCTCAGGTAAAGGCCTCCTCCAAAGCTTTCCATTTTTCGCGGTCTTGAGCTAATTGATGCCATTGTGGGCCAGCTATCTTCTTAATTTCATCATCCCATCTTGCGTATGGTCTTCCTCTGCATCGTTTGCCTGATGGACCTCTCCATAACGTGACTGTTTTTGTCCATCTTTGATCTTTAAGTCGCGCTATGTGACCGGCCCATTTCCATTTTAATTTCTGGCTGTAACTAAGTGCATCTATTGTTTTTGTTTTAGATCTTATTTTTGTGTGGTTAATTTTCTCTATTTTCTTGATGTTCATCATACTACGTTCCATACCTCGTTGACATGTGACTATTTTATTTTTTATTTTGTTAGTAAACTTCCATGTTTGACATGCGTACGTAAGACAGGGAATGAGACAAGAGTCCATAATTGTTTTCTTTATTTTGATAGGCATTTCGGTTTTAAATATTTCCTTGTAACTCCAATACTTGTTCCCTGTATCCCTGTACATAATCAACCTTTAATGTTCCGATTCTTGGGACACAGGCCTCCACTCGGTTAGAGGAGTGGGCCGTATTCTAACACGCGGGCCCATTGCGGGTTGATAGATCTCCCGTGTCTTCGAAGTTTTTTGTTGATGTGATTTTGATGTGTTTGATGTTTTCCTTCACCGTTTTGAGAGCAGTTGCTATCAACACTAATATTATAAATGCGAAAGTATCTCTGTCTGTCTGTCTGTCCGGGTTTCACGCCAAAACTACTGAACCGATTGTAATGAAATTTGGTACACAGATAGTCTAGAGCCTGAGATAGGACATAGGCTATAAAACTATAGCTCTACAACTTGCAAGTCGTTACCGCTGTAGGCTACCGCTGGGCTTTCCCCCTAGTTCTTGGGAATGGATATGTTCATCCCGCGACGAGTTCTTCAAGGTAGAGTACCCATGTCATCCTCCTGGTTTTTTAAGAGTTCCAACCTGTGATCGGAAAGATCCAGGACCGTCTTCCGTATGCCGCTATGTACCGACAGTACAAACTCATCCGAAGGCTAAAAAAAGTTTAGTACTTAAATATTCTTTTAACCTGCTACCTATCTTATTGTGTCTAATCTGTTTAAATATGTTCAAACTCAACATCGATCATTCGTTTAGTATGACTGTTCGATAATAGATGGCGTTTTATAAAAACATAATCTTTCTAAATCGCGGTAGTGAGATTCTCCAGCGAGGGATGACCCCCCCAGTACTTATAATATAATAAATCGTCCTACTTTCGAGCCTGGTTTATAATAATAAACCAGGCTCAAAAGTGGGACGATTTATTATATTATAAGCCCAAAAATATCTATATATATATATCTATATATTTTTGGGACGTTGTACAGACGACAGCACATCAAGCAACTACAATCTGTCAGATTTCTGTATTAAATTTTCAACCTTATCTCTAAAGCTCTAAGGCTCAAGGTTGATTGGGAATATTTGGCAGTTTCGGGTAGCTTGACCTGCTGTCGTCCGTACATACCTACTGCTTCTGATATAAAAGTTTTTAATCAGGTCGACTATCTCCAGACAACACGTAGACGTTGTAGTTACTACTGTTACTAGTTAGTACATCTATAAAAGTCCTGCCGCCATCGTGAGTAAAGTTTTACAGCTCCAATCCTCTCGGGTTTCACATTTTTTTTTTTTTGATATGGCATCTCGTAGGTGGCCATTAGAGGCCGTGACTACTTAACCGGATTTTCCTGTGGATGCCTTAATTAAAATTAAAGCATCCAGCCAGGGGCACTTGAAACTAAATTAAAATTGGGCGACTACGCACTAAGGGCACCCCCTGTGGGGTACAAACCTCGGCTTAGGGCGTCGCTAGAGAGCACAGCAAGGGACGGCTGGATCGAATGTATTCTTAATGGTTTGATGACCACGACGTTTCCTAGTACTAGCTCTGAGAAGAAACGCCGAAACAAACTCAGAGGTCATTGTTGGGACATTATGATATTACTGGCTCAGCTGCGGCGCGGGCTGGCCTTCATCGGACAAGGACGGGTTTCACACCAAAAGATATATATATTTTATAATTATAAACTAGTGCTTGACTGCGATCCCGCCTGATGGTAAGCAATGATGCAATCGTTGATGGTAAAGCGCACTAGTTTATTAAGGAATAGGAATTTAAATTTTATTAAATTTTATTTAGGAATAGGAAGGATGACGGCAGTAAAATAAAGAGACAAGCCGATCGATTCTGTAAAAATCTCTTAGCGTTATTTAGAAAGAAAGAACGAAAGAAAATACATTTATTCAGCACAGACTAAAATACACATAATACCTACATCCTTACTGATATTATAAATCGGAAAGTGAGTTTGTTTGTTTGTTTGTTCCGCTTTCACGCCGTTACTACTGAACCGATTGCTTTGAAATTTTCAAACGTAAAGTTAAAAGTTCGGATTAAATAATAGGGTACTTTTTATCCCGGAATAAAATGATATTCCCGAGGGAAATCTAAAAAGCGCGATATAACCGATCTCCACGCGATCGAAGCCGCGGGCGGAAAGTTAGTCTAAAGTAAACCATACATCAGGTAGCAACAAATATGCAATCAAATAGAAAGTAAAAACCCCGTAAAAAATACCAGGAAAGTGTGCTTCGCGGCTGCACCAAAAAGCCCTAGTTCAGCAAAAATCAAATAGAAACTAAAAACCCCTCTTAAAAAAGTACCAGGAAAGGATGCCTGGCGGCTGTACCAAAAAGGCCTAGTTCAGCAAAAATCAAATAGGAACTAAAAACCCCTCTTAAAAAAGTACCAGGAAAGGATGCCTCGCGGCTGTACCAAAAAGGCCTAGTTCAGCAAAAATCAAATAGAAACTAAAAACCCCTCTTAAAAAAGTACCAGGAAAGGATGCCTCGCGGCTGTACCAAAAAGGCCTAGTTCAGCAAAAATTACAGACATCTAGTGCCTGAAGCTAGTTTTCAACTGAACCTGAAGTGAGGTGACGGATGTAAATCAGTATTACTCTGGAACGTATGCATACTTAATTCCATGCTAATATTATAAACTAGCTTTCCGCCCGCGGCTTCGCCCGCGTGGAGTTCGGTTACCTATATCGCGCTTTTTAGATTTCCCTTGGGAATATCAAATTTTTCCGGTATAAAAGGTAGGCTTTGTTCTTTCTCAGGGTCTAAAGATTGTCTGTGCCAAATTTCATCAAAATCGGTTGAGAGGTAACAGACAGAGATATAGAGTTACTTTCGCATCCATACTAATATTATAAATGCGAAAGTAACTCTGTCTGTCTGTCTGTTACGCTTTCCCGCTTAAACCTCTCAACCGATTTGGACGAAATTTGGTACAGACAATCTTTAGACCCTGAGAAAGGACATAGGCTCCCTTTTATTGAAAAATTTGATATTCCCGAGGGAAATCTAAAAAGCGCGATATAACCGAATCCCACGCGAGCGAAGCCGCGGGCGGAAAGCCAGTAAAAAATAAATACGTGTTAGATAAAATGTGTTAGAATTGCATCCCAGTCCACGCTCACTTTTATCGGAATTTTGGGGATTTGCATGTTTTAATTCCCCCTTCTCCGTTCCATCATCGGACGACCCGTCGTACGGCGAGTTTCCACCCTTGGGTTGTTGACACCACTACGAGGATCCGCACCCTAATTACTTAACACACTATTACCCCAGTCTAAAAATCAACTGTGCTATTACTATAAGTTGGAATAATTTCGAAGCATATTGCTAATCCATTGCTCGATATGTTCGGAAACGTGTCTGCTCAACGACGTAATTGACGCAATGAATGTTGTTGAACTGTCAAAACGAAACCCATTGCTACAGATAGTGTATTACGCAATTACCCCGCCGGACGAAGAGTTTCGCCTCGTCTTTTATACCGCGTACATAGAGGGACTGGAACTGCCAGCGGCGGTGTTTCCGTCGGACTACAATTAGAGTTTGTTCAAGGCCAGAGTGAATAGGCTCTTAATAAACTAGCTCGTTTTACCATCAACGATTGCTTCAGTGCTTAACATCAGGCGGGATTGCGGTCAAGCACTATTTTATAATTTATAACCTAAGTCTTTACGTACCTACCTACGTAATCTCACTGCTGGTTTGAATGTCCGCCGGTCACGGATATTATGAAATAACATGAAACGTTGTGGTTAGCACAGTGTTTGTCTTTAAACAAGTCGCTTGCTTCCCCGAGTGCATTCGGTGCGAGTGTACTGAGGTGCACTGGCTCGAACGATCGAACCTTTGCGTCTAGATGTACGCATGTGTGTTGCATAAACGCTGTTGAGGTAGGATTATTCATAAATGTAGTTTCTGGTCGAGGTCAGAAGAAAATATTCTAGTTTTACTTATAGTATTTGAAGAAGACGCACAGTCGTGGTGGCCTAGTGGTTAAAACACCAGTATGAGTATGAGTGTGCGGGTTCGATTCCAGGTCATGCAAGTCCCAATGTAACTTTGTTAAGTTACATGTACTTTCTAAGTATATCTTGGACACTGATTAAGTACAAGATGAAGGAAAACACGTTCAATTCTTCTCTATATGAGAGGAGACCTGTGCCCAGCAGTAGGACGATAAAAAAAAGGCTGATGATGATTTGAAGACGTGAGATAAATGGTGGCCAGTGGTATAAGCCCCGCACGATGATATTGCGATGGAACCTTGTCACAATAACAGCTTTGTGACGTCATCTGTCACACGAAAGGACAGCTAGCAAAAGAATGTTAAATGCAAAATTATAGTTTATTAATTTTGCATTTAACATTCTTTCGGGTTAAGGATTTATTTGTATTTTATAATTTTATTATACATACACATACCTACTCATCCATATTCTGACAAATAAACTTTCATTATTAAAAATTTCAAGGAAATAATTCTTGTAGACGTAAGAAAAATATACTTATTCGTATATCTTTCTTACATGTTTATTAACTTTTGCTAACTACATTTCTGTTAATTTGTGAGCGGGAATTAAACCAGAGTACCAAATAACACCAGGATAGTATGTAAATTTTTTTTTTATATATAATTCAATATAATCTTACCCTATTTATTCAATTCCACTCATACAGTCTTCCGAATTAGAACTGCTTTCTGTGTCTGTCGTTTCCGATTCACTGTCGTCTGCCGTATTTATGATAAATAACTCGTCAGTTATTCGATCTTTTTCCAATATTCCTCTTCAAGCCGTTTAACATGATTGACTTCCTTTCTGGAGTTATTGACGCCAACGCCTCCAATGTCAGAGCTTCAATGTGACTTTCCAACTGCTCCACATTTTTTTCTGACACCCTCATCTTTACCAGGTTCCAGATGTACTCAATGGGGTTGAGGTCGCAGTTGTAGGGTGGTAATCTAACGATCTCATGGCCATTGGCAGCTAATAAATTGTCAATTTTATAATTTTTCGGCGGTCTATGCCGTTTAATTAATAAATACAGTTCAGGTTTTGTACTGTCGTTGGAAAAGTCGATGTTGTGAGCTTGTAGCCAATCAACCATCAACTGTTTTTTATTGTTCATATTTGGTGGCCTATTCTCTTCCCTACTGTGATAAGGGGCGTTGTCCATCACAATTATGGAGTTGCGTGGTATGTTGGGTACTAATTTTTCTGTAAGCCACTTGGTGAAATTCTCAGCATTCATTTGATCATGGTAATCCCCCGTTTTGGTGTCTGCTTTAAACATCAAAAGGGCATTGTCAACAAAACCGCTTTCACTTCCCGCGTGAACTATTATCTATCGGCGGCCGGGGCTGTCGTTCCGTCTCACTCCGACATCGGTTGCTGTTTGCCAACATTTTTTTACCGTGTAGTGTGCGTGTATCCACGTTTCGTCGAGATAAATAACGGGTCTTTTGTTATTATCAAGCGAGTCATTTTCTTTCATACGTCGTAAATATTTAGCCCTCCACGCTTGAATTTGGGGTCTTTCAATTAGAGCCAGTCTTTTTTGGTAGCATTGTTTAAATTGGTAGCCTAAATCACATTTAATTATTTTTCTTAATGTAGTTTCACTATTGGTATAATTAAGGTCTAATTTTGAAGCCTCCAAGATTTTGCGCATTGTGGGTATTTCTCTCCTCATCGTATACATTGATTGTATAATATTTCTTAAAGCTGTTAAGGAAAACCCGTCGAAATATTCCTTCTTTTGTCTTTTTCCTTTAGTAGGAGTTCTCATTTTGCTGCCACTGGCTGTTGCCGACTCATGCTCTCGTCGCAATTTAGTCACAGTATTTTTTGCAACGCCTGTGGCACATGCCACACGCTCCGTGACTTTGGTTTAGCTGTTGCTTCGGTATTAAAATGTCCTCAGTAGTGTCCGAAGTACTTTTTAAAGCACGGTTTATACTTTCAAGAACTAACTTACAGTCCTCTTTTTCTTTAACAAAATAATTGTCCACTTTAATTATAATTTCACGAGCACGATTGTGAATTAATTTCTTACTCATTTTAACGAGTAACAGCTAACAAAACTAAACAAAAAAACTCAAGAACAACAATAAAACAGGATAACAAAAACAAAAAACTAACAAAAATATTCGATGTGCGTAAGTGGGTAAGCGCGGACTGAACTTGCGAACGGTACTGACGGTGCGAGGTCGACTACGTCACCAAGATGGCCGCCGATCGCAATATCATCGTGCGGGGCTAGTACCGACCCCGCTTTACGGGTTGAGGAAAACCATACAGGCAATTTATTTTCAGTAATTTTATCTACTACTTTTAAAATGGTGAAAAAAAAAAACACAGTGAGGAAATTGGCATGTTCTAGAAACAAAAAATTCGACTCGGCGACTCTCGGACTAGCGGCATCTACCAACCCGCACAGGGCCCGCGTGGTGGATTATGGCCCATTCCCTCTCACAGAGAGGCCTGTGTTCCAGCAGTGGTAACGTAAATAGGCGACGACGACACTATTGGTGCAGTAGCTAAGCGAGCGACTGCTGCGCTGCGTGTAGCGGATTCGATTCCCGCACGGGAACAAATATTTGTATGGCCTACAGGTTGTTCCAGTTGTTCCGGGTCTGGCTGTTGTGTTATTGTATATGTTTGTAAACGCACCCACGATACAGGAGTAATTCCTAGTGTGGGGCAAAAAAATGCATATTATGTATCAAAAGATTTTAATTTTGTTTCGAATTAATGTTATTTCAAGTTAAATAAATATCAGTTTTATTATAGTTAGAATTAAGTTCATTTCGGAGTGACAAGTGTAAAGTGTTTCAAAAAGCTGTATCGTAAGTAAAACTTTATTATGTAGGTATTAGCTGCGCCGCGGTTTCACCCGCGTAGGTTTCGATATGTTTTCTTTTTTAATGTTTGCTCTTATTGGTCGCAGCCTGATGTAATATAACTTAAAGCTGGATTAATGGACTATCCAACACAAAAAGATTTTTCATATCGGATCAGTGGTTCCTGAGATTAGCGCGTTCAAACAAAAAAACAAACTCTTCAGATTTATACATTAGTATAGTTTAAAGTTTTTTTTTTCAATAAATCGTATTTATTGAAATGTTTTCCGAATTTATCGCGAACTCCGATTAGAATGTTTTTTTTTAATAGTTATAAACTAGCGCTTGACTGCAATCCCGCCTGATGGTAAGCAGTGATGCAATCGTTGATGGTAAAGCGCACTAGCTTATTAAGCCTATTCACTCAAAAAAACTGAGTGAATAGGAAGGAAGACAGCAGTTGAGCGTGGTGATGCTATGTTTAACCCAACAACACGACCAACGATGCCGCGCCAGAGGATGATCTGGAGACCCTCCACGACCAAACTCCCGACACAACAACATTAGGCATATCGTACTCGGCACACATCGCAACACAACTGCTCAGACCCGTCCACCGTACGGCTTCACCAGACATCATGTCATGTGTGTGTAGGCTTGCCAGACCGCCGGGAAATCCGGGAGTGTCCCGGAATCTTGCCTCTTGTCCCGGGTCCAGGAATTAGCGCTCATTGTCCCGGATTTTGAAAACTTATTATTTTTTAACAAAATAAACTAGCTACAAATAAAATGACGTGGCTGCCGGTAAGCGAGTGCTGGAGGCGCGCAAGAGGGCAGTGCGTGAAATAGTTTTACTTTACTTGCCCGCGCCCGCCCCCTCTCTCACTACCTGTCCGCTGTCCTTTTTAAATGGTGTTAATTACCTACTAAGTACATACCTATGGCTAATAAAAGTATGTTTTTTTGAAAAAATGGCATTTTGCGTTTTAAATATAAATATGAACCCTTAGAAAAATAAAATAAATATATGATAAATTCTATTATGGCCACGACCCGACATTGTTTTTCTAGAACTGTCCCAGATTTGATAAGTTCCTATCTGGCAACCCTATGTGTGTGTCATGTGTGTTTCATGTTTCATGAAATACAAGGAATTGTTAACTAAATATTTTACATTCAAAACAAAACGATTCGTAGATATTAGTTAGGTACAACATATTAGTGTAATGTGTGTAAAGTTGTGGTGGCCTAGTGGTTAAAACACCAGTCTCTCAAGTATGAGGGTGCGGGTTCGATTCCAGGTCAGGCAAGTACCAATGTAACTTTTCTAAAGTTATATGTACTTTCTAACTATATCTTGGACACCAGTGACTGAAGGTGAAGGAAAACATCTTGAGGAAACCTGGACTTTATAAGTCTGAAATCGCCAACCCGCATTGAGCAAGCGTGGTGATTACGCTCAATCCTTCTCTATATGAGAGGAGACCTGTGCCCAGCAGTGGGACGATAAAAAGGTTGATGATGATGATGATGATTAGTGTGATGTAAATTTAAAGCTAGATCCAAACTAGATTCTAGCAGAGTATAATAAAATGCAAATGTTGATAGTTACAACACAATGTTCATGACTTTGTGTTCGTGTTGTGTTGAAGACAACATTCAATGCCGCCAAAATACAGGCGTGTCTTTTCAGCGCCAAAAGGAACCCGTTCACCTTAGCTCCTACTTTTCTGAATGTGTCTTTGGAGTGCACCGACCACCTTCAGCTTTTGGTAGTTGAAATTACCTCGAACCTAAGCTTTGGGCGGTTCATTGGGTCCAAAGCCCCGTGGCTGCCGGGAAACTTGGCATTATCGCAAAAGTCCAGCGGTATTTCACACCAGGGCAGTAATGTTGTACAAAGCACAGGTCCGTTCGTGTGTGAGCCACATTTGGGCACGTGATGCAAAATGTCACCTGGCTACTTTGGACTCAGTGAAGAGGCGTGCGAAGAGGCTGATTGGCGACCCAGAGTTGCCAATCTCCACTGAGTCCTTTATCTCAAAACGGTCTCCAAAGTCTAGAACACATGCGTAGAGTAGCCAGCCTTTCGGTGTACTATTGATACATTTTGGTGAGTGTGCGAGGAAATTGCATGATTTAATTCCCCCATCTCCGTTCCTCCATCGGACGACCCGTCGTATGGCGAGTTTCCACCCTTATGTTGTTAACACTACTACGATCCGGACGAAGCTCTTTTATTCCGCGTATATCGAGGGACTGGAACAATTTGCCAGCGGCGGAGTTTCCTTTGGAATACAGTTTGAATGTCTTCCAGGCAAACTAGCGCACTTTACCATTAACGATTGCATCTGCACTGTTTACCATCAGGCGGGATTGCCGTCAAGCACTAGTTTATAATTGAAAAAAAAAAAGACAACACAGTGAAAGGAGGCATCCAAAAGATTTATATACACGTGTTACTTGAAGGTCAAATCATGTAATTTAAACCGTTCAAAATGTAGTCGCAGACTTATATCGACGACAAACTAATGTCTTACAAAAAAAAAGCAGCAGGCTTCCAAAAAACACTACAAAGTGAAAAAAACTAATTTCGGATGTTGGTGGCAAAAACGAAGACTGAGCCTAGATTTGCTCCTGGGATTTTAGAAAGTTCCCCTTTATTTCTCTGGTCTTCCACCATCAAATCATTATGTCCTTATCATAGGACAACCTTGGAAATATCATTTTTCCAACGAAAAAAGATTTATCAAACAAAAAACAAGCATACCTATATATGTAGGTCGAATTGAGTAACCTCCACCCCTTTCATCATCATCATCATCATTTCAGCCGAAAGAGGTCCACTGCTGAACATAGGCCTCCCCCAAGGATCTCCACGACGACCGGTCCTGCGCCTCCTGCATCCAGCGGTTTTCCGCAATCTTCACCAGGTCGTTAGTCCACCTTGTCGGGGGCCTACTCACGCTGAGTCTTCCCCCTCTTTGAAGTCGGGTAAAATATGAGATTTTTGTTTATGCGAAACCTGAATATAGTTTGTTCAGAAATAAGCAACTGAATCGATTCAATCATTTTTACACCATTTGTTCGGTGGTAGGCAACAACATCAGCCGCCGGCATAAGTTACCACCCACCAAACAAAGTCTTGCCGCCAAGCGATTCGTCGTGTTCCGGCATGATGTCTGGTGAAGCCGTACGGAGGACAGGTCTGAGCAGTTGTGTTGCGATGTGTACCGGGTACGATGTGCCTAATGTTGTTGTGTCGGGAGTTTGGTCGTGGAGGGTCTCCAGATCATCCTCTGGCGCAGCATCGTTGGTCGTATTGTTGGGTTAAACATTGCATCACCTCGCTCAACTGCCGTCTTCCTTCCTATTCACTCAGTTTTTTTTTTGAGTGAATAGGCTTAATAACTTAATAAGCTAGTGCGCTTTACCATCAACGATTGCATCACTGCTTACCATCAGGCGGGATTGCAGTCAAGCACTAGTTTATAAATAATAATATAAAAAAAAAATGTTATATTTTTTCACAAATACATTTAGAAATTATTACAGTATGGTTACTGAGCACGCTACGTACTAGGGTTGTAACGGAGGCTTGTTAGCGGAGGCGGAGGCGGATGCGGAGGCGACGAGTCTCACCTCCGCGGATGCGGAGGTTAACGGAGGCGGAGGCGGAGGTGAAAGTACATATAGAAAAAAAATGAAATTTATGGTTAATTAAAACAATTTTTTTATTTTAAATACGTACATTAATAGTAGTATACTTGGTAAACAAATATTACCTTCTTGTAATGAAAATTAAGGAGAAATAAATTGTGTTTGCCACATTCCCGCCTCCCACTAGTTGATTCTTGACCATTTCGCGCTCAAACGCGGCCGGACAGTTGTCAAGCGTCGCAGCTTGCGCGTTATTTATTTTATAAATACGTAAATAAACCTCCGATATAACTCCGCAAAAAATTGTGCGGAGGCGGAGGCGGAAGCGAAGATACGATTTCTTGCGGAACTTCCGCAGTAACGGAAGCGGAGGCGAAGCTCCGTTACAACCCTACTACGTACCTTACACGTGCGCATGCCCGCGCTCAGGTGACGCCACATGTCAACGCACCCGGCTCGCTCGTCCAAACGGAGCACGAATCATATTTTTTGGTGCGGGACAACCAAGTAAGAAAACAAGCTCATAACTTTGTGGTTTTTCATGATATCTTTTTGGTACATAGATTCTTTACTAAAAATACTGGACACGTGATTCGGGTTTCGCATAACCAAAAAATGATGTTGTATATTTGTTGGACATACAAACGACGGCAGGTCAAATTACCCGAAACTGTCAAATATTCCCAATCAACCTTAAACCTTAACGTTTTAGGGATAAAGTTGAAAATCTAATAAATAAATCTGACAGATTGTAGTAGCTTCATGTGCTGCCTTCTGTACTATAATAAACAGATACATATATCCACTTTAATTAATTTATTACTGACATAGGCTAAGCTTTACTTTTACTAACATTATATGGATATTTAGGTATATATTTTTTTTTATATATTATAAACTAGCGCTTGACCGCAATCCTGCCTGATGGTAAGCAGTGACGCAATCGTTGATGGTGAAGCGCACTAGTTTATTAAGAGCCTATTCACTCTAGCCTTGAAGACACTCAAATTATAGTCCGACGGAAACACCGCCGCCATTATCCGAAATATTTTTTTAATTTAAATAAGAACAGAGAAAACAGTACAGAAAAAGGTACAGAGGTGTTGCTTATTTCATAAGAAATCTCTTCGAACATACCTATACACACACACACACACACATACCAATGACCAATAGGACAATAAGTACTAAAATGTAGACAACGTGTGGAAAAGTAAAAACATAAAAAAAAAAATTGCATGGATATAAAATCAAAACAATTCTCAAAAACAAATAATTACTAGAATATACTAACATACATACAACATACAGTTTAAATTCTTGTATAATTAAACAAAACCGGAAAAAACCCAAGTTATCTGTGGAATAAAAATATCGCATTGTCAATCTAAGTGCATTTTGAGTGCACGCGCACTGAAGTATCTGACGTTGCGACAATATTTTAATGCAGGCATTCTTGGAATCGACTATTTGCTATGACTAACCACATCCCGTGATACCAGATTGTAAAAACCCTTGTTCATTAAACCGAGAGCATTAATCACGACTGTCGTCTGTTTAAATTACAAACAAAGATAACTTGGAACTGGTTTAATAAAAAAAACTTTATGATATGTTTGCCTTTTCTCAGCTATGTTGGGGTAGGCTACCAGTCTAACGGCTCCCTGTCGTTAAGGGCGACGCTGTGATGCAGGTGCTGTCGAGGCAGGGCTGCTTCGGCAAGTACCTGCGTCGCATAGACAGGAAGTCAGAGACTCGGTGCCACCACTGCTTCCAGTGCGGGGATGATACGGCGCAACACACTCTCGCCGAGTGTGTAGCTTGGGAGGAGCAGCGTCGTGGCCTCACACATGAAGTAGGAGGCGACGAAGGATGATCGGTAGCGCATAGTCGTGGGACGCAGCGCGCAGAAGGAAACTGCGGTACGGGAGAGGGAGGTCTTGTCACCTTTGAACAGACTTGGGGACGAGCAGGAGACGAGGCCCGGACAGACCGGGCCAGCACGAGTGTGGGGCCGCGGAATAATCTGGATTCCCGCAGCCCCGCGCGCACGTGAGAGAAGAGACGCCAGGGTGGTTTTTAGTCAGTAAGAGTCTGACAGACCCCGCCGTCCAGCCCAGGGCGGCGGACATCCATGAGGATTATCCACCCCGCAAAAAAAAGGCTACCAGTCTAACCAGATGCAGTTGAATACCAACATTTTACATAAAGCAGAGATTGAGTTTGAGATTTTTTGCTATGGGATTTTAGCAACTCACTTACTAGCCCTTGCCCCTTTACGTCACTTGGTAAGACTGTTTTGTTTACTTACATACTAATGGATTTCTGACTGATCGAGTCCTGTGATTACTTTAGCGATAAAAAGCCTATAAAGGTCCACTGCTGGACAAAGGCCTCACTTAATTTTTTATACACATTCCATTGGCGAGTATTGCCATAATCCCCGTGCTTGGCAGGCGGGTTTTGTTTTGTTTAATTTGTTATTCCACAGGAGAAGCGTTGCTGCCCACTTCCCTGGTGAGTTCCGTTAGTCGCCTCCTACGTTACCCACGGGAGGATATGGGTTGGTACTATTCTATGCCCGGTACCACACGCCAACGTTACTTACCGGCAGATAATCTTCAAGTCCTAAGGTGATTTCTTCGAAAATTCTTAGAGGATTTCCTGGAATCATCTAAGGGCTCGGAAAATAAGGATCCGATTGCCAAGGAGGTCTATTTTCAAGCTATCAACCCCATTTTTGGTTAATAGAGAGCGATAATCATCATCTCAGCGTTAGTCACAGTCGTTAATCGCAATCCAGCGTTAACCCGAAGGCGATATCGAAGCATTACTAAACGTTGCTGTTAGACCAATTGTTGGACTTTTGAGGGCTTCAAAAACCCGTAACGACTGCCATTAGATATTCCTATGGCAACCGGGACCAACGGCTTAACGTGCTTTCCGAGGCACGACCAGACCAGTGCAAATATTTATATTCATGCATACAAATATTTGCACAGCCGCCGCGTTCGCTACCGCTACGCCACGGAGGTTGTGTGGGTATAGAGCGACAATATACAGCATAATAGCTTCGTGTCCAGGCTTCACTCGATTCTGCACCCTAATTGCCTAACATTCAGGACACGACGATTACTAGTAATCGACGTGTGCGCGCAGATGGCTCAGACTGCCCGTAATAGAACCTATCACCACTTGTGCGGTCAGCGCACCAGACAATGCATTGGTACTGGAGTTACGTCACACCACATTAATTTGCATTCAATGGCTAAAAATACTGACGCACGAAACATAAATTATAATGAACACAGTCGCTTAATTGACAAGCTAAAAAACCGCCTAGTGTGAGCTGGACTCGCGACATCAATCTAAAGTAAAAAAAAAATATTTTTAGTATTAATATAGCGGCAACAGAAATACATCCTCTGTGAAAACATCAACTGTTTAGCTATCGTGATAGCTAGGCTGCCAGACCAGCACCCTAATTGCTTAACACACTATTACCATGAGCATTTCGAAGCATATTGCAAATCCATTGCTTCATATGTCCGAGAACTGCTCTGCGTCTGCTCAACAATATAAATGACGCAATGAACGTTGTTAAACTGTCAAAATGAAACCCATCGCTACTCATAGTGTGTTACGCAATAACCCTACAGGCTTCTTTCTTTTTTTTTTGGCTTCGCACGGTTTGTGCATTTAGCTGATGTCACGTAATAAATTATTCATGTCGAAAAAGACGCCCCACTGAACCGTCTTACGAGGGAGGTTAGAGACAAAGTCATGATGTGGCCACTATGCTGCGACATTTCACTGTTCTTTATGAATTATTTACTGAATGCACTTTTTATTACATAAATCAAGCACTTTTATTTAGTAAACAACACTATAAATAATTTTAAAAGTCCAGTTAGCGTGACACTCAGCTTGACTTTCCCGCCAAAACTCCTCCTACAGGCTGTGTATCATGGACAGTGGTTCATGTTATACAGCCTGGTGACAGACAGACAGATAGTGGAGTCTTAGTTATAGCCTAGGGGACTAAAAACTCACAAGTTCACAACTTATAATTGTTGGTAGAATCAAGTACATTTCAAGTACACGTGTACCGAGTTGGCTTCGAACTAAATGTACAAATGACATTGTAATTAATTTGCCTCAATCAGTTAATTATGTCAATTGGTAATAAAGGATTGTTTGCAAATCCATACCCTAGCTAAAGTTATATTAGCTATTCTTTGAAAGAAATTCAAGCATAAAAAAAATGGAATTGAAATGAAAATCCATTGAAATGGATTTAAAAGTAGTTTGATTAAAGTTTAATTAATGTAAAATGGGTTCGTTTTGAGTTATGTCGCTTGTAGTTTTTGGTCAAAGTCCGGTTTTGTCATTTTGAATTTTGTTTATAAATTGTAAATAAGTGCTTGACCGCAATCCCGCCTGATGGTAAGCAGTGATGCAATCGTTGATGGTAAAGCGTGCTAGTTTATTAAGAGCCTATTCACTCTAGCCTTGAAGACACTCAAATTGTAGTCCGGCGAAAACACCGCCGCTGGCAAATTTTTCCAATCCCTCGAAGTATGTGGTATAAAAGAGGAGGCGAAACGCGTTGTCCGGATCGTAGTGGTGTTAACAACGTAAGGGTGGAAACTAGCCGTACGACGGGTCGTCCGATGGTGGAACGGAGATGGGGGAATTAAATCATGCAATTCCCTCGCACACTCCCCAAAATGCATCCCATAGAACACCGAAAGGCTGGCTACTCTACGCCTATGCTCTAGGCTTTGGAGACCATCTCGAGTTAAATCAGGGTCACCAATCAGCCTCTTCGCACGCCTCTCCTCTGAATCCAAAGTGGCCAGGTGACACTTAGCAGCACCAGCCCAAATGCGGCTGCAGTACTCCACACACGAACGGACCTGTGCTTTGTACAATATTAGAAGTTGCCCAGATATGAAATACTGCCGGACCTTTGCGTTAACGCCAAGTTTCCTGGCAGACACTCTGGCCTTGGACTCAATGATCCGCCGAAAGTTAAGGTTCGAGGAAATCTCAACTCCCAAAAGCTGAAGGCGGTCGGTACACTCCAAAGACACATTTCGAAAAGTAGGAGCCAAGGTGAACGGGCTCCTTTTGGCGGTGAAAAAACACGCCTGTGTTTTGGAGGCATTGAATGCTACAAGATTGGCATTGCCCCAATCGGAGACTGCCTGTAGTGCAACACTCGTTCGCTCAACCATGGCTTCTCTTTCCGACCGGATTGATTCCCTACTAGCCCGAGCATCCGGCAGGTATCTCTCTACAACTGTGCTGTCATCTGCATACCCATAGATACCGGGCATCAGCAGATCGTTAATATGCAGCAGGAACAGAGTTGCAGAGAGAACAGACCCCTGATGAACACCGGCATTAGTCGACATGGGCTCAGATGAGCATCCGTCGACAACAACTCGGAGGGACCGTTCAGTCAGGAAGTCTTTTACCCAGCCAGTCAGGCTAGGGGAAATGCCGTACGCTGGAAGCTTACTCAAAAGGCCAGCGTGCGATACCCGGTCGAAATACTTCTCGAGGGCCTCGCCCCACAAGTGAGTGGCATACACTAGTAGGTCCCGAGTTGACCGATTGCGGCGAAACCCATACTTTCGGTCATTGAGGAGATCGTTACCTTCCAGGTATGCCAAGAGGCGCGAGTTCAATACACGCTCCATAATTTTTCAAAGTATGGAGGTGATCGAAATCGGCCGATAGTTGGTAGGATCGGCACGACTACCCTTTTTGGGCACGGGCTGCACGTTAGCAAGTTTCCAGGACTTGGGCACTATACCAGTCCTAAATGAGAGGCGATACAAGCACGTCAATACAGGAGACAACTCGGGCGCACATGCTTTAAGAACAATCGCTGGTATACCATCTGGACCACTAGCCTTATTCACGTCCAGACGACACAGTACTCTCAAAACCTCCTTGTTCCTAATGCGAACCCCAGGCATTGAAGCTCCGCAATGAGGTAGATTAGGTGGAGTAGCACTGCCAGTATCAAGTATTTTGTCTAAGTTACCAAAAACTACTGAGATATAGCTATTAAAGTTGCGGAGTAGAGGCTAATTACGTCACCCCTTGGTATATTTTGTACCATGATGTGACTTCATGAGACATTTCAAATTAATATGTCTTCCTAAGTGTTTGAATGAAAGAAAAAATAAAAAATACGTGTTCAATATTTAAAAAAATATCTATCTGATGGACATTAAATTATTTTTTAGACTACAACCCTATTGCAGGTCATACAAATGTTTTTTCTATGCGGGAATCGAACCCGCGGCACCCAGCGCAGCAATCGATCGCTTAGTCATTGCGCCAATCGTGTCGTCAATGTTTTTTCCCCATCCAACAAAAGTGCTCAACGTTGGTAAGAAGTTTTGGGACCTCTAACTTTTTAATTTTTCAACTACCTTCCATGCTTTTTTCACTTCTTAAACGTGTTTCGCTTTGTTTGAACCGTTCGTGTATAAGTCTGTCTCAAACTTTTTGTCAGGACGTTCCAATGTTCGTGTATTATCCATATTAGTTACAATTATGACCAGAACTTATTAATTAAGATAGGAACACAATAATAATCACTGAGCACACAACAATATGTCAAACAATAGCCAGCAGCTAGCTCTTAGTTAATATAGAAAATATAGGTCTTACATTATAGTTTGCACGAAGTTACCAGTCCGAGTGTCCGTTGTCGAAAGAGAGCCACGAGCGTTTTTTTTTTTTGTTTTTTAATATGGCATCTCGTAGTTGACCTTGAGAGGCCGGTACTACTTAACCGGACTATCCTGTGGCTGCCTTAAGTGAATTTAAAGCCTCCAGCCAGGGCTACTAAAAGCTAAGCGACTACACGCTAAGGGCACCCCCTGTGGGGTACGAACCTGGGCTTAGGGTGTCGCTAGAAGAACAGCAAGGGACGGCTGGATCGAATTTTTATTTTTATTTCGGTTTGATGACCGCGGCGTTTCCTAGTACTAGCTCTGAGAAGAAACGTCCGAAACAAACTCAGAGGTCATAGTTGGGAATTTATATTTACTGGCTCAGCTGCGGCGCGGGCTGGCCTACATCGGACAAGGGACGGGGGGGGGGCGATTACTACGTTGAACGCGTCGCGTCGGACCTCGGCGGCGAGGTCGGCAGGTCGGTTTTTTGTGTTTTGTGCTAGTGGCCCTATTGGCCTCTTGGAGGAGGGTAATGGGGTCATCAGGGTCGGTGAGAGCGTGCATAGGTCGGCGAAGCTTGCTAATTTTGGAGGGGGAGTAATTTACTGCCGCGACAACCAGAGGGTTGTGATGTACAGCGGCTGTGTCAAAGAAATGCTTGGAGAGGCGTTTCATGAAATGCTGGATAGTGGGGATTTTGAGATCTAGATGGAGGATCTCATTTCGGACGAACCAAGGGGCGTTTGTTGCTCTGCGAAGAAAGCGGTTTTGGAGTGTCTGCATCCTATGGATATGACTGGGCTTGGCGTGTGCGAAGACTACACAGGCGTATGTCATGATGGGGCGTATGCAGGCTGTGTACAGGCGCATTTTGCACTTGAGGGACAGCTTGCTGCGCGGGTTGAGGAGAGAGTGGAGACGAGAGAGAGCGTAGGCGGCGCGCGAGCGTACCGTCCTTATATGCTCTCCGAAGGTGAGGTGTTCGTCTAGGATAACACCTAAGTATTTGGCTCGCTTTTCCCAAGGGATCGGCTTGTCAGACATGATGATTGGTCGGGGAAGGGTGGGTTTGCGCGGCGGTCTCGAGTAGAGTACCGCTTGGCTCTTTTCGGGATTGACTTCTATTCTCCATTTTTTAAACCAGTCAGCAAGAGCGTTGACAGCGGTCTGGAGATTTAGTTTTATTTGATTGGGGTTGGTTCCTGAGCAGTAAATGGCTGTGTCGTCTGCGAAGAGAGCGAGGTGAGCCTTTTTACTTTTGAGGATGTCGCTGGTGAATAGCGTGAAGATCAGAGGGGCCAGTACGGAGCCCTGGGGGACTCCGGCCCGGATGAGGTGGGAGGGGGAGACAGCCTTGAGCCTTGTCGTCATCGTCAAAGGCGATGGTTTTATCCGGTCGGATTAAGGGGGGAATGGTGACTTCTTCTCTGGATTTGAGTTTCCTTTGAAGGTCCCAGAAGGCTAGGTGGTTTGGCTCTAGTTCGCTCAGCAACTTGTCCCAGCTGGCTTCACGCCACTCCTTTATGCGCTTCTTTACAGTTCGCTGCAAATAGCGCATATGAGCTTTGTTTGCGTTGCAGGGGAAGTTGCTGTAGGCCCGGACGGCTGCATTCTTCTCGGTCAGCAGTTCACGTATGTCGTCAGGGAGCTTTCCGCGGCGGTAGTCCGTCGCTGAGATCTCCCTTGAACAGTCGTTCACGACTGACTGTACGTGTTCTGTGAACGAGTCGATTGCGGCCGTCGTGCCCGCGATTGAGTCCAAAACAGCGGGAATAGAGTCTAAGTGGGGGGATCTGGTAGATTTCAGACATTCGCCTACTTTCTTCCAGTCCGTTACCACTTTGGTCATGGGGCGTTGGTCAGGGTCATAAAGGCCAACGCGGGGAGCCAGTCGGATGATGACTGGTCGGTGGTCGGAGTCAAGCTCGTGGGACACTTCTATAGAGTCTAACCGTAGGTTGACATTTTTCAGAAGTGCCACGTCGAGGACGTCGGGGG
Source organism: Sesamia nonagrioides (assembly GCA_017933935.1). NCBI lineage: Eukaryota > Metazoa > Arthropoda > Insecta > Lepidoptera > Noctuidae > Sesamia > Sesamia nonagrioides. Next base: position 271,905 of record JADWQK010001630.1, read on the forward strand.
TTTGACCGGGGGTAGGGGGAAAGTGAGTTGGGGTCAGAGGGCCCACAACATCAAAGTTGAACAGGGAGGAGAGGTCAAATAGGTGTCTGCCTCTGGTGTTGGTCCTGGCGCTGTTCCAGGCAGTGTGCTTGGCATTGAGGTCGCCGGCAATGATTACGGAGTCACTCATTCCAAGGAGAAGGGAGATGTCATCTGACAGAAGCGCATAGTTTTCAGCAGAACTAGTGGGGGGGAGGTAGACCGATACTATGGTGGTCCATAGGGATGCAGTATAGGGACTTTTTGTAGTATATTAGGGTGCTGCCCTTGTGGCATCTTGTCCTGTCATTACGTACTAGGCGGTAGTTCGCAATGCGGGGGTCACGATGATTGGGCTTAAGGAAGGTCTCTTGAACGAGAAGAATGTCTATTTGATGGTCCCGGAGGAAGACAGAGATCTCAGATTTCTGGTCTCGATGCCGTTGGCATTGTAGTATGCCAGCTTGAGGGATCGGGGCTTGGTTCGTTCGATATTCCTGCTATCCATTATTGGGAGCTAGGGGGGACAAAAGATTGGAGGGCTGCTAGTACCTCTGGGTACGCGTGGTAAATCGCTTGGATGCGATATATGTCGAACGCTTAGAGCCACGAGCGGGTAGGCAACGCCTTTTATAGTGAGCTTGAAGTGGGGTTGCCAGTCGTCGCTAACAATACCTATTTTGACTGCTATCCGCGATCAACGTAAGTGTTGAAATTCTGCCGAAAACTTAAAGTAAACGGAACGCGACCATAGTGGACCGCGTTCTTCTGCAGATCACCGAACGGCGCGCGGCGTAGCGAACGCACTTCCTTCGAACTGGCAAGCTAGCGAGTCATGGCCACGATCTTTTAACGGTGATAAGTACGGTACGGTGTTAACTAGTTTTAAGTATTTAAAGTAACCCCGGGGGTATTTAGGCCTCAACATTCAAAATGAATAAAGTTAGGGAGTCTGTCGGTGAATTCTGTCGACGTGCGCCTCCTCGTGATCTGGTCTGGTGGTCTACGAACTCCGCATCTGTAGGTTGGAGGTAAGTGGTTTGCCACTTTTAGCACTTTAATCAGAGAGATATACTCCAAAGGCATCATTCTGTCACATATTTACTTATAATTTCTAATATTTTGCTATCCTAAATACAGTCCACTTGAATCTTGATTTAAATCTTTCGTGGTAGGCACGTCGCCGCCACAATAAGAGTCTGAATACAATATAAAACGGCTGTTCGAAGCAATCCATTTGAAAAATATCGATTAACCAAGTAGCCAATTGTTACAGTAGGTGGGGGAGGCTGAAGGTCGAGAAATTGAAAAAAATGTTACGACAAAAAGGCATGGAGGCGAGCTTTGTAACTTCAGTCTTATCATGCTCGCCCATTTGTCGAAATAAGGTCTGTTTTCCTTTTATTTCTTTAATAAGCGCTGCGCCCCGTACTTTCATCAGCGTAAGTATAGATGCCGTTGCCGTACGAATATAGGGATGAAAAGTTTCCTATATGTTAATCCCGATTAAAAACCACCTGTGTGCCAGATTTCATGCAAATCCATTCAGTAGTTTTTGCATGAAAGCAGTAACAAACATCCAAATCCGTTTATCAATGCATACATCTTCACAAACTTTCGCATTTATAATATACTAGCGGCCGCCAGCGACTTCGCGTGGAGTTAGTTATGCTCCGCTCCTATTGATCGCAGCGTGATGTTATATATCCTAAATCCTTCCTGGATTAAAGGGCTAACCAAAGCAAAAAAGAATTTTTCAAATCGGACCAATAGTTCTTGAGATTAGCGCGTTCAAACAAACAAACTCTTCAGCTTTATATATACGTATAGATTTATTTGTAGGCTTTATGGGAATAGGCTGAGTTAATTAAAAACTACGGTCTCAACTACTATAATACTTACCATTATTATAAGCTAACTGTTCGTATCTGGTTTCGCTCTGGTGAATTTCCGATTTATCCTGTGAATATTCCTAAAATACACTGGTCCGCAAAAATATCGGGTCACTTAGAAAATCCGCGATACCTTCCAAAGTTATGTAATACATAGATCCATAAATTCACATATAAATAATATGCTATAGGCAGATAAGTGGCGCCCATTTCAAAAAAGGTATCATTTGAACAAGCTACATCTTTAAAAAAAAATCAGCATTTTGAAAAATATCAAATTTCGAAGTTTTTAGAAAAGAACATTTTTGGCATTTGTTTAAACCGAGGGGTCATTTTAGACAGCTGATTTGGTCTGGTCACAGTATTTTGTGCACCAACACCACACACACACACACGGTTGAACTATCACCATGGTACAAGAAGGAAGGAGTAGTGGATCCACGATCCAAAGAGTACTCCAGCGAATTCAAGAGACTAAGACACAACTGAACGAGAAGACCGATTGATCGTAAGCACTATGTTAAGAAATCGACATCTCACGGCTATTCAGTTCCGAATCCGAAATAGTCTTCAAGAAGATTACCACAACAATGAGATCTGACACGATCCTGCGGCGACTTCGTGAAGCTGATTTATAGCCAGCAAATCGCCCTAAACTACTCAAAGAACATGAGTTTCCAGGTTGGAATTTCCTTGAAAGCACATCCGATGAACAGATGAAGATTGATTCAGAGCTATGTTTTCCAATGAGTCTAGATTTTGTTTATTCACACACGATGGGAGGCGAAGAGTATGTAGGCGATCAGGTGAACGTTATCGTCAAGTATGTTTTGATGAAAAGGTGCTATTCGGTGAAGGATCAATAATGGTATGGGGTGGGATATCTTCAGAGATTTGTGAGTTGGAGAGAGTGAAAACGGTGTTTTGTCGGCTCCAAGATATGTAAAGGAGATTTTAAATGAGTATGTTGGTCGTTTCCTGGTGAATATGGTCGCAAATTCCATTTTTATGCACGATAATGCGTGACCACATAGTGCACCGCATCGATCAACGCATATATTCAAGACGTTCGTATCACCTGCGTGGACTGCCCAGCTAGTAGCTCAGACTTAAATCCCATAGAGCATTTAAAGGACGAGGTCGGAAGATACGTCAAACAACGCTTTCCAGCTGCAGCTATCTTATATGAGTTAAGGAGTGCGCTAGTGAAAGAACATGGTCAAACATAGTTGTAGTACTGGGGTCAAAATCACTTTGTTCAAAGCTTTTTGTCAGTCATTCTACACGGGCGGTCTGTGGGTTAACTGTACGCGGAAGGCTCTAGACGCCCTGCGGGTGCAATGTAATAATGGTTTTAGGGTGATGTTAGGGTTACCTAACAAGGTACTGCAGTGCGTCCGGCATATTTCATGCCATCATGACGAAAAAGGCGGCCTCGTTGCTAGGTAGAGCTAGGACCAGCGCTAACAGCATCCTACAAGCCATGGCAGGCATGTTTAGTTTTTAAGTGTTACTAACCCTTAGTAGATAAGTTACTAACAATTTGCCCGTTGTTGTCTTTAAATAAATAAATTATTATCTCTTTATTTTTCTATATGTACATATTATTTTACATTTTTAAATATTTATATAAATAAATAAAAAAAAAAAACATTTAAAAATATAAAAAAATAGTAGCCCACCGGTATCGGGAACAGGGTCCAAGCTACCGGCGGTCAGGGCTCCAGAGAGAGGAACTTCCTGACGATGCGAGCCGTGTCCAGCAGTACCGCTTTCTGAATCAAGCCCTTGATCCAGCTGCCTAACGAGAGCCTCCTGAGGTGTTGGTCGAGGCTCTTGGCAATGAAGCCATTGGCTGTCACGACTATCGGTACAATGATTGCTGAATCCACTTCCCACATGTCGACAACCTCGTGAGCCAAATCAAGATACTTGGTTTGTTTATCTTTCTCAGCTTTCACGAGGTTCACATCATGTGGGATGGTTATGTCAACAATCATTGCACGCCGCTCTGATCGATCCACCAGCACTATATCAGGCTTATTGGCAATAATAGTCCTGTCAGTGATGATGGATCGATCCCAGTACAATGTGATATTGCCATTTTCGAGAACTGGGTCGGGAATATACCTGTAGTACGGCACCTCCGATTCCACAAGTTTGTATTTAAGAGCAAGTTGCTGGTGAATTATCCTGGCTACAAGGTTGTGTCTATGCAAGTACTCTCCGTTAGCTAGACGAGAACACCCGGAAATGATGCGTCTAATTGATTCTCCCGGTCGGTGACATGCCCGACAGATGTCAACTGTGCCGTCTTTCACAATGAATCTCCGGCAATTGTTCGTCATCATAACTTCGTCCATAATTGCAAAGACAAAACCTTCGGTTTCCCCAAAGAGGTCACCGAAACGTAGCCAGGCTACGGACGCTTGAAAATCTACATCGGGCCCGTGTAGGGCTCGGAAAAAGCGTCCGTGAAGCTCCTTGCTCTTCCATACCTCCATGCGATCGTTTGTGTCAAGCACTACTGGTTTACGCTAGTTCTCTTTAGCCAAGGAGAGCGGAGTGAGGCCCTTGTCAGCCGCGACCACATCTCGATGCATCCCCACGTCGGTTTCTAGGAAATAGTCCCTGAGACTGCATATCTCGCGATTGTGGAGAGTCTTAGCGTTTAAAAAGCCACGACCTCCACATTTTCGCGGGATATACAGCCTCATAACTGATGACCGTGGGTGATGCAATCGATTTGTAGTCAGTAGCGTACGGACCCTCTGATCCAGGGCGTCAAGCTCGGTTTGAGTCCATTTGAGTATGCCGAAAGAGTACATCAATACCGGCATGACCCAACCGTTGAAAGCGCGCACTTTATTTCCGCCTGATAGAAGACTATTAAGTACTTTCTTCAGGCGGCCGAAGAAGCGTTCTTTCAACGATTGCTTCATGTCAGTAACATTGATACCCAACGCTTCCGACATACCCAAATACTTATAGGTTTCGGATGCGGAGAGGGCTCTAAGGTTTATGGAACTCGTGAGTTGGGTTCCCACGGGTTCCATAATCTCTCCTCGCTTTACATGCATGACCGCACATTTGTCCACACCAAATTCCATCCTGATGGAGCTACTGAAAATTTCAGTAATTTTCAGTAGCTCGTTCAGTTGTGAATTGTTGGGAGCAAAAAGTTTCAGGTCATCCATGTAGAGGAGGTGCGATATAACCTGACCACCTCTCCTCAACCGATAGCCTAGACCAATTCAATTCAATTCAATGTATTTATTTGCTTACTAAGTGTACATTAGTGGTCTTATATATTATGTAACAATTAGTCCTTACAACTTAGCGGCCTTTTTCAGGCATTGCAAAATTTGAGGTTAGTAAGGCTTACAATATTTTAATTTCAACATTTATAATTATAATTTATATTAACAATACTTTTTATACATTAAAATTTTTGTGATCGCCGTATTAATTTTATAAATGTGGGTAGGTGTATTTTGGTCGGTGCCTTCATTATTCAATTATGTTGTAGTATTGTAGTGTTGCTAAGTAGTAACATTTATATAAGTGTAGGTATATATTGTCAAACGTTGTGTATGATCGTGTATCTGTGTGAGAGAGAGAGCGAAAGAGCACAACTACGTGTGCGTGTGAGGGAGATAATGTGTGTGCGTGGATTAAATTATCAAGGTTTCTGATTTAGGTATTCTTCAATAGAGTAATAGCAGTTTTTTAGTAAAAAGGATTTTAATTTATTATTAAATGGGACAATTCTGGTTTCGTCTTTAATTGCTTGCGGCAATTTGTTATATATTTTAATTGCCATGTATTTTGGACTGTGGTATAACATTTTTATTTTAGATGGGGGTTGGTATAATTTATTTTTATTTCTAGTATTACAGTTATGGATATCTTTATTTCTGGTAAATCCATCAATGTTTTTGAAAACAAACATACAAATGTCATGTAGATATATGCAAGGAAGGTAGTGTGGAGTAGGTTACATTTTTTGTAATACGAACAGTTGATGTATATTAACGCTATTTCCCCACAACATGATGCCATAGCTTAGCCACGAGTAGGCATAAGCATAATAAGCTTGTAGAGCTGTTTTTGTGTTTGTGCAATGTTTTAGTTGGAATAGTGCGTAGGTAAATTTTGACAGTTTGGTTTTTAGTTCTTCTATGTGACATTTCCAGTTGATATGTGTATCAATTTGTATTCCGAGTAGCTTAAAAGTGTCTACTAGTTCTATTTGCGCATTTTGAAATGTAAAGGTAATTTGTTCAGAAGGTGTTTTGTAAGATCTAAATTGCATTATTTTTGTTTTGCTGTAGTTTATTTCTAAGTTATGGTCATAGAGCCAATGTGTGACTGTTTTTAATGTTTCTTCTAGGATATTATTGATGTTTTCTGTGTTTTCACGTCTGATTAATAGTGATATGTCATCTGCAAATAGAACAGGTAGGATTTGTTTTGTATTGAGGCACTTAGGCAGGTCGTTTATGTGTATTAAAAATAATATACATCCTAATACACTTCCTTGGGGAATAGAGCAGGATAGAGTTCGAGTTTTAGATTGTATGGTTTCTATATTGTGGGTTTTATTATTGTGGTAGTTTATTTGTACTATTTGTTTTCGGTTGTTTAGGTACGATTTAAACCATTTGTATGCGGGTCCACGTATTCCTGAACCATAAAGTTTACCTAACAGGATATTGTAAGACACTTTATCATACGCTTTCGTCATATCTAAAAGTATTCCTAGAGCTGTTTTCTTGTCATTTATATGTTGGAGGGCCATTTGAACATACTTATAAACTGCGGTTGTAGTTGATCTGCATTTTCTAAATCCATTTTGGGAGTCATCTAATATTTTATATTTTTCCAAGAAACTACACACATCAAAAGTGTCTAGGGATCAACATATATTTTTGCAATAACTTTTCTCCTGATTGATATTAATTAAAATTTTCTTTAAGGATTCATCAAATAAAGTGTTTTCGTTTGTCACAGTAACGATAAACCAAGTCACCTTTGCATTAATAAAGAAATTTGCCATTTTCCTAATAAAGGGATATTTGACATTTGAACCACTAACACAAAAGTTCGAAAAAAAGACTGAAATAACAGTTTTCTCTAAAATTTTATTGGGTAACTTAAACAATTAATAATCCGTGTTTCTACCGCGAACACTAACAACACAAGAACATCGGTTTGGCATACTCAAAATGAGTTCATCCAAATCACGCTGTGGAATGGCCGCTCATGTTCGTTGCAACAACAAAAAAAGGTCTTCTTGCGACTGGATACCCTCCATATTCGGCAGAGCTCTTCTCTGTAGCATATCCCATGCATGCTCAATCGGGTTCAAGTCTGGCGACTGAGCAGGCCAGGGCAGGACATTGATGTTAGCTGCGGCGAGAGTCTGTCTTACAACTCTTGCGGTGTGCGGTCGTGCATTATCATGCATTAACTGAAATAAGGGACCGATTTGCACTTGTAGAGGAACGATGACGTCTGATACAATCGTTTCAGCATAAATTTGAGCGTTGAGGTTGCCTCTGATCCAAATCAACTCAGTTCTTCCGCCGATCCAAATACCCGCCCATACCATGATGGTTCCACCACTATAAGGATGGACTTCCTGGCAGGATTTTAATCGCTGTTGGCGTCCAGGGGTTCTCCAGTGTCGTATACGTCTTGTATCCGGTCTCATACCAAAACGAGACTCATCAGAAAAGCACACGAAACGCCATTGTTCTTCTGCCCAATTTCTGTGTTCAAGAGCCCATTGATATCGAATCCTACGATTGTGCATTGCTATAGGTGGTACCCGTAGCGGTCTTCGGGAATGAAGGTTCACTTCATGCAAGCGGTTTCTGACTGTTTGGTCGCTAATTAAGTTCCCTGAAGAGTGATGAAGCCTCACGGCTAACATCATGGCGGTTATTGTTGGAGCTCTTCGAGTTAAGATTTGAATGTATCGGTCTTGTCTCCGTGTGGTGCAGCGATACCGTCCTCCATGGCGCTCAGCCACGGTACCAGTGCTTCGGTAACGTGTCCAAAGTCGACTGATAACACTCTGACTTGTATTCAGAGCTAAAGCCACAGTACGTTGCCGGGAACCAGCTTCTATCATTCCCACGGCTCTGAGCATTTCTTCCCTGCTTAAATGACGTCGCCGCTCCATAATAACGTTGGTTTTAATCAGTAGTAGGGAAACAGTAGCACTAATAATGTCTTCAATGCGTTGTATGTTTTTATAGGGAAAATATTGACAGCTGATTTTCATCTTTTACTCGAATTTGATTCACAGTTCCTGATTCAAATTATGAAATGCACCACAAAGGATCCATATAAATTTATAAAATCATAAATTTATTACAAAGCCACATCTCAATCTCAAGAAATCCGCATAAAAATGCTTGATCCCTAGACACTTTTGATGTGTGTATATAGCCGATTACACATTGCTTTCTCAAAAATTTTTGAGAAGGTAACTAAAAGGGCTACAGGTCTGTAATTACTTGGAGTGGTTGTGTCATCTTTTTTATGTATGGGTTTTACTAATGACGTTTTGAGTAAATCTGGAAATATGCCGTCTCGAAAGCTTTGATTTATTAGAAGTGTGAGAGCTTCAGAGAGTTCTACCGCACATTGTTTTACTAAGATGGGTGGCACTTCTGGCCTGAATCCTCTAATAGTGTGCTTAGAGGATTCAATGCTAAGCAAAACCAAAGTGGACTCAAACTATCGCCCTGAAATATTCCTCGCTCGATCCTTATCGGTTCGCTATTCCTCTGAATATTTCGACATCCTGGATAGCAAAGGACTGTCCTCCATGTCCTCATACACGTCGTCAGGAAGGTGCGCAGAGTTGCATCCACTATATACAACTCCAGCACCCGTATGAGCCATGTATGTGGCACTGAGTCATAGGCCTTCTTATAATCTATCCAACATGTCGACAGATCCTTTCGGGAACGACGAACCTGTTGGCTAATGGCCATATCAATAAGGAGTAGCTCCTTAGTACCACGGGACCCGCTCCTACATCCATTTTGAGAGGCAGACAAGATGGAGTTGCTGTCAATATGTTTGTTAATTTTAGTTTTCAAAATGGATGTAAGAACTTTATAGACCGTCGGTAAACAGGTGATCGGCCTATAATTTTTGGATTCCGCGGTGCTACCTGATTTATGGAGCAGGTGGGTTATTCCAGTAGTTAGGAACTGAGGTAACGAACCAGATACTAAAGCAGTCTGGAATTGAGATGCCAAGCGAGCGTGCGACCTTGGAAACCATTTTATCCAAAAGTTATGCAGTCCGTCCGGTCCTGGAGACTTCCAGTTAGGTAACGGACGGACTGCATGAGCTACATCTTGGGGGCAGATGGTAATAGCCCCCATTTCAGGTATTGGATCGCAGGCTCTCTCGACATCCCGGGCCCAGTCACCTTCAGTGTGACTGACAGGTACCGACCAGACACTGCGCCAAAATGAACACATGGCATCATCATCCGGTAGGCACGTGTCAGTCACACCTTGTTCTGGTCGTTCCCAGTCCCTATAAACCCACCTTTCATTGCTTTGGAAGGTGCGATTCTGGGTGTACCGTTCCACTCGTCGTTTATATCTTCTAATACGGTTCGCCCATGCATACACTTTCTGCTTCAGGAAGTCGATGCGCTCCGTGACACGGGCCATATAGTTTTGGGGGCTGGTATTTGTACCTGAAAATGCCCGCCTCACAAAGCGCATCACTCTAGGACGAGTATTTCCCTCCCTGAAGCAGATTAGTTTACCGATGAGTGCTCTGGCCCCACCAATACGACGTTCAATCCTGTGCTGCCAAGCTGGTACTACTGGTTTCGGTCGTGTAGCTCTAGAGTCACTAGGAAATTTGACATGAGCTACACGACAAGCTGCTACAGCTGCGCAGTACAGGATTGAATGAGTATCAGTGAGGTCCTCGCAGGTATCAAAATAATTCGATAACTGCGCATCCAGAGCAGCCATCAGTGCCCTATTTCGGTTATGCATGGGCAAACGTGGCAGGCGTGGTCTTAGCTCTGCCGAGATGGAACGATATTCCCGAATCGCAGCCTCCAAAGCATTTCTTAACTCCTCATTGCACTGGGTACTTACATTTGTAGCCCTATCATTACTTCCCTCGTCAGCATAGTTTGTGGGCTGTGGTGGTATCTCCGCAGACTGCGACTGGTGAGCAATGACACGGCTACTCTGCATTTCGTTTCGCAGGCGATCAAGCACAGTATCATCCAGCATATGATTACGCTGGATAACCCGTACCTGATCCGACAGTCGCTGCGCCGACACGTTGACAGCTGGCTCAAGCACCTGAAACAGAGAGAGCATTCGAACACGGTACGCGGTCAGGTTGGTTCCTCCCTCTGTAGCCCCATAGTATGAGCGCATGACGTTTTCGTTGATGGATTGTGTCCATCTCATGCGCTGCACACTTCCACCGGGAGCTGGGACCCTGTCAGAAGCCGATGGGCCTCGAGGTCCTAAGCAGTCGGCGTCCTCCCCATCGGCGAACAGGTGGTGGCGTCGTCGGCGGAGAGAAATACTCGTCGCTCGAGCTCGACGCAACTGTCGCGGCCGGAGTCGTCACAGCGCTTACAGTGGGGCTGGAGACCGGCGGCGGCGAGGCGGAGCTTAGCAACGAGTCCGGAGATGGTGGGCGTGCACGTCGAGCGGCAGATCTTGTCAACATCTTCAATCTTCTTCTTATTCACATTTTTCCGAAATTTATTGATTTGACATGACAGATGTCAGTCGATGTCGGCTATTTATTTTCTTTTATATTGTAATTTCTTATTCAATTAACTTTGGTTTTTGCATGTCTACGTAATTATAAGGCAACGGAATCATAGCGCGATCAATATTGAATATAAAAGATTAAAGTTTACACTTTAACTCGATAGATGGCGTTGGGATCGAGTTAGATCGCGCTATGGTTTCGTTACCGGCAATGCTATATAGGTAAGTGAGTTATTATTTTTTGGTGTGAGCAGCAAGCACTGTGTTTATTGTATTATACGCGCTTAATATAAGTAGTCCAGTGTTTAATTTAACCACCCTCTCCAAGTCGACTTTCGTTCATTGGTCCTTCGAGCCGGATTGGTCGGGAGTGTGTTGGCGGTTTCCGGAGGTGGTATTTCTACCACCCTACGCGTCATTACTGGACAGTGGATCGCTGTCCAGAGCAGCCCTTCAGTGGGTGACCAGGTGAGAGGTGCCAGGAGCTGAAGGTGGAAGACTGGTGGGCGCAGGAGGATCCAGTATAGCGTGGTGCAGCAATACTGGTAACAGCAATAGCCGGTGGGAGAAAGCAGGAAGGTGCAGTCCATGGTCACAGAGGGCGCCACTGGTGCGGTGTGATACATCGCAACGTCATCAGGTTCAGTGAGTGTTGGTGAAAAAATCGTGAGTACTTTCAACTTTATTCTGGAAGAATCTAATAGAAAAGTGATTAGTGATTAGATTTGAACATTACAAAAAAAAGTAACTTAAAAGTTGATGAGTTTTGGACTTGTAATATTTTGTAAGAAAAAGTGGTTTGAACGGGGAACCTATGCCCAAATTTGTATAGAAATTGAACTCTAAAAGACTTGTAAAATTTTCGATGGAATTTAAGTTTGTGTTTGGAACAAGTGCGAGAAGAAATATTTAGTGGACATTAAGTTTAGTGTATTAGAACAATATTATATTCTTCCGCTCTTTGTTAATTTGTGCTGTAGTATTAGATTTATTATTGTGTTATTTATCATTACTTTGTTTGTCTCTACGTATAATATTGTGTTTACAAAATGGATTCGTTGCTGGATATCCAAGAAGACGTTAAAATCAAAATTGATAAGGCTATGATTAACTTTAAAAAATGCCCAAAGGATAGACTCACTGTATCGTATATTGAAACACGCTTAGAAAGTTTAGAACAACAATGGCAACTTTTCCATAATACACATGTTAAAATAATAAGTGAAGTTAAAAAATCAGACTTATTTAGCTCTAAATATCATAAAGATTGTGTTTACGATGAGGTAGAGGAATTATATGTGCAATTCAAAAGTACTCTGAAAGAGCTAATACGAAAAAATAAATGTGTATCTAGTAATGAAAATGATAGTAGACCGGGCCTTAGTAGTTCTAAAGAAGATTATAATTTTCGGTTGCCGGAGGTTAAAATACCAATGTTTTCTGGTAAATATCAGGAGTGGTTAACCTTTAGAGACTTGTTTTTGGGATTAATTCATAACAATAATAAATTGAATGATGCACAAAAATTATATTACTTGAAGGGATATTTATCCGGAGAGGCGGAACATTTATTATGAAATGTACAGGTGACATCAGATAATTATATTACAAGTTGGACCAAATTAGAGTCCATGTACAATAATAAAAGGTTTTTGGCAAACGGTATTGTTAAATCTTTATTTAACCAAAAGGCCATAATTGCTGAGTCCGCAACGGATATTAAAAAACTTCTGAGTACAACAACTGATTGTTTAGAATCACTAAAAAATTTAGATATAGATCTTGTTTCAATTTTGATTATATACATTATCACTGAGAAGCTTGATAAAGTAACTAGAAGGGCATGGGAGTTGAAGGTATCATCGGATCCTAAGGACGACCTGCCTACTTTTGATGAACTAAAGGATTTCCTGATTAACCGGTTTAGGGCTTTAGAGAATCTAGAAACAAAAGTAGAGAGGGCACCAAAGACTACACGGGCATTACATGTAGTTAAAGATAAAGGGGTATCTTGTGTCTTTTGTGCAGGTGAGCACAAATTAAGTTCATGTCCAAAATTTATTAATGAAAGTACGGAAACTCGGCGGAACTTTGTTCTAAAGAACAAATTATGTTTCATCTGCCTGCTCAGCAACCACTCTGTTAAGTTTTGTAAAAACACACTCAAGTGTCGGGTGTGCAAACGCCGCCACCATTCTTTGTTACACCAACAAGGTGTTGTAGGGTCGGAAGTTGGTGAGGGTAGTCGGGCTGCTCGCACGGAAACCTCATCGGTAACTTATGAGGGAAATAAGGACGCTAATCAAGCGGAGGGATTAAAACCACAGGTAGTCTCATGTCTTGCGACAGGAAGTAGGAAAACTGTATTATTAGCCACAGCTTTGGTAAAGGCTGAGTCGAGGATTGGGACTTATCACACGGCAAGGGCGTTATTGGATCAGGGATCCCAGGGTTCCTTTATTACGGAGTCTCTGGTTCAATATTTAGGTTTAAAGAAAAAACCTTCAAAAAATAAGGTAGTAGGTGTAGGAGATAAGGGTACTACGTCGACGGCCATAGTAGTCATAAATCTTCAATCGCGAGTAAATCCTTCCTTTCAAATAAAGGTCAATGCCTACGTTCTAAAGTCTGTAACATCACTTCTCCCATCTACTAAAGTAGCTAGGTTAGAATGGGTGGATTTGAACGACAATGATCTGGCTGATCCGGATTACTTTACACCCAATAGAATCGATGTTCTATTGGGCGCCGAAGTATACAGCCAAGTCATTCAGCACGGTGTTAAGAAAAATGTGAACGGTACTCTATTAGCGCAAGAGACCACTTTAGGATGGGTATTGTCGGGTGCGTTTGAAGTTGACCAAGGTGTAGATTCTCAATCAAGAATTACCGTGATGCATATCAGTGTCCAGGATGATGAATTATTGAGAAAATTCTGGGAATTAGAAGAACCACCGGGAACAATAGGGATGCTCACGGAGGAAGAAACCAAATGTCAAGAATTATTTAAAACAACGACAACAAGGAATAAGGACGGTAGATATGTAGTAAGGTTGCCGTTACGGGATACAAACCTGGACGATAGGGGCGTTGGATCCAGAGGGATAGCTGAAAAAAGACTTAAGGGATTAGAAACAAGATTAGCAAAAAATAATAAATTAAAGGCCGATTACGCTAATGTGATACAAGAATATTTAAGTCTCAACCACATGGTAGAAGTATCAGATAGGAATAATATAAAGGGCATTTACTTACCACATCACGCTGTTGTCCGTGAGGATAAAGAAACAACAAAGGTGCGTGTTGTATTCGATGCTTCTTGTAAGTACAGCAACGGGCGGTCACTTAACGAAGATCTAATGATTGGTCCATCTTTGCAAGACGAGCTTCGTCATATCATTATGCGCTGGAGGGTACATCGAATTTGTATAGTGGCTGATATAGTAAAAATGTACCGACAAGTTTTAGTAAATAGGCAAGATACTCCATTACAACGAATACTTTGGCGGGATAGCCCGGAAGGGCAAATAAAGGAGTATGAATTGATAACGGTTACATTCGGTACAGCCTCGGCACCATACTTAGCTGTGCGGACTCTTCAACAGCTTGCAGTCGATGAATGCGGGGATAATTTAGATATGGCTAAAATAATCGTAAGCGATTTTTATATGGATGATTTAATGTCGGGAGCTGAAACTAAAGAAGATGCGTTTAAAATTTATACAGAGATAACCAAAATTCTAGGTAAAGGCGGATTTGAATTACAAAAATGGAAAAGCAATTGTCAAGACTTATTAAATAAAATTCAGGATGGAAGGGATGAAGCGTTACAGATAAAAATAGACGAATTAACAAAAATCTTAGGACTTACCTGGAATGCGCGCGACGATTGTTTTCAATACTCTCTGGAGCTTAAGCTAATATCTGGACCTGTAACAAAAAGAAAAATTATTTCAGATATTGCACGATTGTTTGATCCATTGGGGTGGTTGGCACCAAGCATAATAGTAGCAAAAATATTAATTCAAAAGCTGTGGTTAGCAGGATTGCAGTGGGATGAAGAAGTTCCAAAGAATTTATTAAAAGAATGGGTAACTTACCGTGCAAACTTAGCTTCTTTAGTTGAACTAAAAATACCACGTTGGTTGAACACGGGAAAGAAAGTAAAACAAGAGTTATACGGATTTTCAGATGCGTCTAAGTTAGCATATGCGGCAGTTGTATACGTTAGAGTAGTGGATGAAATGGGCTTTATACACGTTTCTTTAATAGCTTCCAAAACGAAGGTCGCACCGGTAAGGCAAGTGTCGATTCCTAGACTTGAGCTTTGCGGGGCAGTACTTTTAACCAAGCTTATTTTGGAGGTAGCCGAAGTTATGAATATACAAAAGGAGAATCTTTACGCGTTCACAGATAGCGAAGTAGTATTAGCTTGGTTGAATAGTCATCCTAGTCGTTGGAAGACTTTCGTTGCTAACAGGGTTTCAGAGATATTGAGCAATTTGGATACACACCATTGGGTTCATGTAGCATCGAAACAAAATCCAGCAGATTGTGCTTCACGTGGGATATGTCCGTCGGAACTTTCAAATGTTTCTCTCTGGTGGGAAGGCCCAAATTTTCTAAAGGAACCGGTAGTTAAATCTAAAAGACCTAAACAACTTATCACACATTTAGAAGAAATCAAGGTGCATACTAGTACTTTGGATGTTTCATTTTGGAGCCGATTCTCTACGTTATCAAGAATGATTCGCGTTATAGCTTATTGTCGTAGATTTTTTGAACTGGACAAAAAATAAGGCATTAAATAAGGGTAAAGGGTCGTTATCTATACAGGAATTAGAGAACGCAACAGAAATATGTATTAAAAGATGCCAGGAAGAAGATTTTGCAAATGAATTGGAAAAATTGAAAAACAATAAGATAGAAAAGAAAAACGCGAAACTAAATTCATTAAATATATTTTTAGATCCGAAGGGAATAATCAGAGTAGGAGGTAGGCTTGAGATGTCTCAATTAAATTACGAACGAGTGCATCCCATCCTAATACCTAGAGAATCATTCCTAACTAAACTTTTAATAGCGGACGCACATGAGAAAACAATGCACGGGGGTCCGCAATTAATGATCACATACTTACGGTCAAAATACTGGAGCCTATAATCCAGTATTTAGTCCAGTTTTTATTTATATAAAGACATTGGCAAAAAGATATGCGGGAAGCTGTGTGAAGTGTATCCGATATACAGCCAAGGTCAGAACACAACTTATGGGACAGTTACCATCCTCTCGGGTAACACCTGCTAAACCTTTTCTACGAAGCGGGGTAGATTACGCAGGCCCTATAAGTATTAGACTGTCCAAGGGTCGCGGCACTAAGTCTTACAAAGGCTACATAGCTTTGTTTGTATGTATGGTCACACGTGCTGTGCATTTGGAAGCCGTAAGCGATTTAAGCACAAAGGCCTTTTTGGCAGCCTTCAAGCGATTTGTTGCTAGGCGGGGTCGATGTGCAGAACTACATAGTGACAACGGGACCAATTTTGTAGGCGCCGCGCGCGAATTACTTCATTTATTTAATGAAGAAAGGTCCGCATGTAATCCCGAATTGGCAGATGAACTAGGGAACAATGGTACTGAGTGGCATTTTATCCCCCCTCAGTCCCCCAATTTTGGAGGACTTTGGGAAGCAGGGGTAAGATCCACGAAGCATCACCTTAAGAGAGTGATTGGCAATTCGACGCTGACCTTTGAAGAGATTACGACGGTGTTGGCTCAAATCGAGGCGTGTCTTAATTCGAGACCATTGTCTTATGTTGAGGATCACGATAAATTGACTATTTTGACGCCAGGCCATTTTTAGTAGGGGAACCATTAGTGGTACCGCCCGATTCGAATTATGAAAAGTCAAATGTTAGCAGCTTAAGACGATGGCATCTGCTTCAAAAAATGATGCAGGAGTTTTGGCGAAGATGGTCGCACGACTACCTTCACCAATTCTTACAAAGACACAAATGGCAAAATAAAATACCCGAGCCATCTGTGGGTGACGTAGTATTAATCAAGGAGGACAATATGCCTCCTGGCAGGTGGTTGTTGGGCAAAGTGGAAGGGAAGCATCCGGGTTCAGATGGGTTAACACGTGTGGTCACAATAAGGACAAAATTGTCCACCATAAAAAGACCTACATCAAAGGTGTGTGTATTACCTATAGCCAATTAACAAATACTAGGATTTAAAGTAATTTTAAGGATTGGAAATATTGTAAGCTAATGTACGGTTAAGTAAGTTGTATTTAGTATTAAGATGCAAAAATTGTTATATTTTAAGGGGTATTAAACATGCATGGGAATGCGCTAGACAAGAGAGTTAGAAGAAGGACATTCGCCATAATGTCCTTGGTGGGCGGAATGTCTACGTAATTATAAGGCAACGGAATCATAGCGCGATCAATATTGAATATAAAAGATTAAAGTTTACACTTTAACTCGATAGATGGCGTTGGGATCGAGTTAGATCGCGCTATGGTTTCGTTACCGGCAATGCTATATAGGTAAGTGAATTATTATTTTTTGCTGATAGTCCGGTTAACTAGTACCGGCCTCTCAAGGTCAACTAGGAGATGCCATATTAAAAAAAAAAAAAAAAAAAATTTTTGGTGTGAGCAGCAAGCACTGTGTTTATTGTATTATACGCGCTTAATATAAGTAGTCCAGTGTTTAATTTAACCACCCTCTCCAAGTCGACTTTCGTTCATGCATAATTTTGGTTTTAAATATTTGGTATTTCATGTTTATATATATAAATGTAAAAACAGCTTCTATTGTAACAATTTTATAAATAAATATGTTTAGATAAAACAATCTTTGATGTTGACGTTGGCGCTGCCAATTTTTTTTATTATTATTATTATAGACCGAAACCATATTAGTGGTTTACAGCATTACGCTTTAATGAAGTGATATAGGCTCGTGGAGGAAATACAAGCTATTAAAATGTCAGAAAAGCTTTATTTTTTGCAGATTAACTGTGTTTGTTATTTTTGTTGTCAAAAGTCAGAAGTGCTTTATTTTAGTATTCTAATAAAATTATTGAGTTTACAAACACGTTATGTATTTTATTTTATGTATAAGTCAGTTATCTATAACATACTACAGTTTCACGGATTAATGTTTTGTATTTTTATAAGCGACCCCGAATTATTGCGGCCCAGTGCATCTTTCATATCTGTCCTGTCCTGACAGTTAAGACCAAAGCAAAAAAGGCAAATCGGTTGAGTTACTCTCAAGTTCATATCGTTTTTTATACACCTGCATCCTAATTCCGTAATACACTTTGGAGGTACACTCCTAAATAAAAGTCGTGGATACCGGAAAAACAGTTTAATTCACTATCACAATAATTATAAGCGTAACATAACGCTAGTTAACTATGGTGGGAAAATCACTGGGAACACTGAGATAAGTTATGAGAGTTAAAGTCAACTCTTTACTAACGACCGTTTGTCGTAAGGGTTGTGTACGTACTGTTGCGATGCGAGTCGCGAGCAGAGTTATGTTTATTTAGTCGGAAACATTAAGTGTTGAGGGTTTTAATATTAACTAGGGTTGTGACACAATACGCCACAACCACCCCCCTACGGAGAAAATAACAAGTAGCTATTTACATATCAAGACAAATACAATAGGACATTACACACACAAACAAACGATAGGTAACATAAAAGCTTAAAAAATAAAACTTAAGCTAGAGGTCTAACCTATCCTTAAATCTAACAGTGCGACCTGACCGAGTGGTAACTGGTTGTTGAACAACAGGTGGTACAGTCGGCTGTACGGGCGCGGATGACGCGGATGCAGGAGGCGCTTGCACGGCAGGCGCGGGCGCTGCGATCTGTTGCGGAGCGGTTACCCGGGAGAGGTCGCTCTCATCACGTGCGATGTATGCAGGCTTCACGCGGTCGATAGTGACCGTCACGCGTTTACCTGCCATGTCGATGTCGATTAACTTGTCGGTCCGTGACATTACCTTGTAAGGACCAGTGTAGGGAGGTTGAAGTGCGCGGCGAACGGTATCGTCTCGAAGAAAGACATGGGAAGCATCCTGGAGATCCTTGAAAATAAAGGACGTCGGTCGCGTGTGTCGCGACGCCGCAGTTGGACGCAGAGCAGACATTTTCGCGCGCAGAGTCGTCACAAAATCATGTGCGTTGTTAGTGGTATGGGGTGGACTGGCTATCAGGAATTCTCCCGGTAGGCGCAGCGGCTCCCCATAAACAAGCTCGGCAGCTGAACATTCAAGATCCTCCTTCAAGGCAGATCGAATGCCGAGAAGAACGATCGGTAGGGCTCGGTGCCAGGTGTCGTTGTGGCACATGAGAGCCGCCTTCAACTGCCTATGAAAGCGCTCGATCATGCCATTTGCCTGAGGATGATAACTAGTGGTTCGCCTTCGATCGGTCGTGCCAATGTTCATGAGTCGTTTGAAAAGGTCGGACTCGAACTGGCGGCCTTGGTCAGTCGTGACGGTTGTAGGAACGCCGAAGCGTGCGATCCAATCTTCTACGAACCGATCAGCTACCTCCTCTGCGGTTATCGAAACCATTGGCCAAACCTCGGGCCATCGAGAGAAACGATCGATCGCTGTCAGGCAATATGAGTAACCTCTCGATGTTGGCAGAGGGCCAATAATATCTAAATGGACATGACGAAACCTGGATGATGGTGGGTTGAAGTTTCCGAGCGGTGCGGAAACGTGGCGTGTCACTTTGGCGCGTTGACAGTGGACGCATTCCCTCGCCCAGGCGCGGCAGTCGCGCGCAACGCCGGGCCACACGTAACGCTGTGCCACGAGACGCGCGCTGGCGCGAGCGCCGGGGTGGCTGAGTGCATGTAGACGGTTGAAGGTGAGGCGGCGCAGCGATGCCGGTAGATAGGGGCGCGGTTTGCCCGTTGAAACGTCACACTGGATGGTCGTCTCTGTGCCTGGAATTAAAGTACGTTGCATATTGAGAGATGTGTCACATAAGGTTTTTATCTCATCGTCGGCCTCTTGTGCTCGAGCCAATGCGACATAGTCGGGTTCGAGCGAGACGACTTCAATGCGTGACATTGTGTCGGCAGCGACGTTGTCGTCTCCCTTTACGTGCCGTATGTCAGTAGTAAATTGGGAGATAAAAGTTAGCTGATTAAGTTGGCTGGGTGGCAGTTTTTCTCTACGTTGTTTGAACGCATACAAGAGAGGTTTGTGATCCGTATATATTGTGACGTGTTGCGCCTCTAATATATGCCGAAAATGCTGCACAGCCGAATATACAGCTAAGAGTTCCCGATAATATGCTGGCCACATTGATTGACTCGCCGTAAGCTTCTTGCTGAAGAAGGCAAGTGGTTGCCAGCCCTGTTCGGTTTGCTGCTGTAAGCACGCGCCTACCTGAGTACCAGATGCGTCTGTGTATAACGCCAATGGGACGTTAGGTACAGGATGGGCTAATCTGGTAACCTGTGAGAGACTGTCCTTGCATGCATGGAAGGCGTGCTCCAGTTCAGGTGTCCAGGGCATGAGCTTGGCTCCCTTGAGTTTTGTAACTGTAAGGAAGTCAATGAGCGGCGCTTGAGTCATAGCGGCATTGGGAAGGAACTGACGGTAGTAATTTATCATGCCCAAGAACCTGCGGAGTCCTTGGGCTGTTTTAGGAAGGGTGAAATCTTTTAAGGCTTGGACTTTTTCTTCCGGGGGCTTATGCCTTCGCTGGAGACTTTATACCCGAGGAAAATAACCTCAGACGTACCTAGTACACACTTTGTCGGATTGACTACTACACCGTAGTCAGACAATCGTTTAAAGAGTATGCGTAAGTGGTTACGATGCTCCGTAGCGTCCCTACTAAATATGAGTATGTCATCGACATATGGAAAGCAAAAATCCAAACCTCGGACAATTTCATCGATAAAACGTTGGAAAGTTTGTCCAGCGTTTCTGAGGCCAAACGTCATGTAAGGGAATTCATATAAGCCAAATGGTGTTGTAATGGCTGTTTTACAGACATCGGCTGGGTCTACACGAATCTGATTGTATGCTTTAACTAAATCGATTTTGCTAAAGATAGTAGAACCAGCAAGAGCATGACCAAAATCCCCTATATGGCGTACGGGGTACCTGTCTGGTACAGTCCGAGCGTTCAACGCTCTGTAGTCGCCGCAGGGGCGCCATGAAGAGTCTTTCTTCAAGGCTAGGTGCAATGGCGAGGACCATGGACTCATGGAGGGTCGTGCGGTGCCAGCTTGCACCATGTCCGCAAACTCTTGCTGCGCAGCGCGCAGTTTGTCCGGTGCGAGGCGGCGCGGCCGAGACACCACTGGTGGGCCGTCGGTCGTCTTAATGTAATGCACAGTATTGTGCTTCACCTCGCGATGGATGCCGGGTGGTCTCGTGATCACTGGAAATTCAGACAGGATTTTGTGAAATTCTGAAGTTTCAATTTTAACAGTTTTTACACTGGGCTGGTTAAATTTAGCTACAGAGGCTGGAGCAGTAAGACCAGTAACTCCGCAGCGTATTATTCTATTTCTACAGTCGGGAAGTAAATTGTAGAAAGCCATGAAATCAGCGCCAATGATGGCGGTATCAACATCAGCTATGATGAAGTTCCATTTAAATGCACGGCGGAGACCAAGATTAAGTGTGAAACTACGACAGCCATAAGTTTTAATGGAACTGCCATTTGCAGCACACAAGTTGTAGTTAGCATCTGCTACTTTAATACCTAACAATTTTTTAGGAAAACAACAAATATCAGATCCAGTATCTAATAAAAATCTGAATTTGGTCTCTTTATCCACTACAAATAAGCGGCTACTAGCAAAACAATCAATCGCCGCTGTTACTGATTGTTCTGCTGGTTTCCCGACCAAGAGCAGGGTTTGTTGCATTTGTTGGCCTTCATACCAAACTTTTGGTGGTACCAACACAGTGGCTGTCGGTCAGCCAGGGATGCAGATCTAGACCTAGGTTTTGAATGCGACCTAGAACTAGATCGCCTATATTTGAGCTGCCTTGTGGTTAAAGTGGCCACCTGACGTGACAGCTCTTCCATCAGCACAGTGATTGCAGCAAGGTCAGGGGCACTAGCTGGAACGGGAGAAATGGCATTGACAGAGACAGGGTTGACCTCTAATATTTTGTCAGCCAATTCGGCAACCTTGTCCAAGGTGAGGTCACCTTGGGTTGTCAAAATTACCTGTACAGTATTTGGCAAGCGCTGCAGCCACAGTTCTCTAATAATTTTAACGTCTGTAAGAGTCTTACCAGCTAAAGACTTTAGATGTCGCAGAAACTGGGTAGGCTTGCGGTCACCGAGCTCCTCACCTGATAACAGCTGTCTAACCTTTTGTGACTCGGAGGTGGAAAAACGCTTGATTACCTCCTCTTTAATCCACTCATATTGGCAACCTTTCGGGGGAGGGTTAGTAATCAGGTCTTCAACTTCATGTGAGATCCTAGAATCAAATTGTGAGATGACATAATTATATTTAGTTTCATCCACTGTAATGTGGCATAAAACAAATTGTGATTCAAGGTGAGCGAACCAGCCAGCGGGATGTTCGTGCCAAAAAGGAGGCAGTTTTGGACGGACCGCATATGCCTCAGGGTGCTGCATGCTATGGGCATTTAATTGTGCTTGCAAGTCCGCATTTTGTTGCATTAGTTTTTCGTTATTAGCCAAAATTTGGTTAAGTCTGTCCTGAATTTGTTGGTTCTCCATTTCGAGTACAATAAAATAAAATTGTATATATTATCGAATAAAGACTAAACAGTTCAAGTATAAATAGCTCCAATTACCACACAGTCAGCTTCATTGAAATTATATGAGAGACTTAAAACTGTAAACAAAAATTATGGACAGAATGTAAACAATGAATGAATGAATAAAGCATTCAATACGATAGGCAATACTTAATAAATAAATCTCGGCCAGTACTAAGTATTAACAAAACGCTCAAAAAACAAAACAATATCAACAAAATGTAAACAAAATATGAAGTTTGGCTAAAGGTAAAAGTAAATGTGTATACAATTTATATCTCGTTACAATGGCGTCATTTACACTTAAAAACACTAAGCGCACAACACACAATGAGTTCTTTCATTAAACAGAAACACAAATGTATAAAAAAGTACTCTGTGAAACACAAGCACTGAGTAAAATAAACAAATGTATATAAAAAAGTCGATTGGTTTCAAAACTTATCTCACACGCAGCGATGACAATGACGTATGAGCAAACGTATGAGTACGATTGACAAGACAGTAAATACAGATAAATCGCAACAAATAGCGGCTAGAGATTCCGCTCTAAGGCACAGACTATTAAGAAAATACGTAGGTACTTCAAGGTCGATGTCCGGAAAGCGATACAATTTTCACCAAACGCAAGAATTATGCTTATTATGGTAAAAAATAAACTCGCTGCAATCCGTTGATGAATCTTCCACTTACGGAGATGATGAGCACGTAGCGCGCCGGAGCAAGCCGGTGGTAGGTACTAGATACCTGCTCAGCGACTTCTCGTACTGCGAATTTCCCGGCGGTTAATGTTAAAACCAGCCTGGGAACGTTGCGGCGTCTTTGGATGTGGCAGGGAAAAATCTCAGCGTGGTTTACTGCTGAACTCCGGTTCCACATTCACTGTCGCCGAGTTTGTATCACGTCGGGAAGTCACCGATTTTGGAGGTACACTCCTAAATAAAAGTCGTGGATACCGGAAAAACAGTTTAATTCACTATCACAATAATTATAAGCGTAACATAACGCTAGTTAACTATGGTAGGAAAATCACTGGGAACACTGAGATAAGTTATGAGAGTTAAAGTCAACTCTTTACTAACGACCGTTTGTCGTAAGGGTTGTGTACGTACTGTTGCGATGCGAGTCGCGAGCAGAGTTATGTTTATTTAGTCGGAAACATTAAGTGTTGAGGGTTTTAATATTA
Source organism: Sesamia nonagrioides (assembly GCA_017933935.1). Classification (NCBI taxonomy): domain Eukaryota; kingdom Metazoa; phylum Arthropoda; class Insecta; order Lepidoptera; family Noctuidae; genus Sesamia; species Sesamia nonagrioides. Next base: position 295,592 of record JADWQK010001630.1, read on the forward strand.
ACTAGGGTTGTGACACAATACGCCACAACACCATTACTATCAATTTCAATCAGTTGGAAGCATATTGCTAATCCATTGCTCCATATGTTTGAAAAATATGTCAGCTCAACAACGTAAATATCGCAATGAATGTTATTGAACTGTCAAAATTAAACTTGGTGCTACTGATAGTGTGCTACACAATTACCATGCAGCCAATAGAATAAATTATTTATTTAAATAGACTTGATTGCTAATAAGGGAGTTCAATACAGTATCTCTATAAAGTTTCATTTTCCATTTCGTATTCATAATCTTTTGCGTCATACATGTTACATTAGCATTCAATTAATTTAATTTAATTCAGACAACGTTTTATGTCATTTTCTTAAGATCGTGTGCTTTCTTTTATGATGAATGACATAAAAAGTACTTAATTATGAGTTGTCAATGGACAAAAGTCGTCGCGGTGGGCCGAGTGCATTCTCAGTGCATGTGCACTGGACCGGCCGATTACCTTTGCACTCAATTAAAATGCGTAACGGTAGAGCAATGAGTGCTCTTGTGTATATCATTACATGTGGTCCTTTGAGGTTGATTTGAATTAAGTTGAAAGAATTATAATTGAATAGGCTCTTAATAAACTAGTGCGCTTTACCATCAACGATTGCGTCACTGCTTACCATCAGGCAGGATTGCGGTCAAGCGCTGGTTTATAATATATAAAAAAAAAAAAAAAAAAAAAAAATTGATCAACTGAAAAATCTATCTATTTCTACCAGACTCTTTATGTTAGATACATATCATAATTTCAGTCTAAAGATGTCTACTGCTATACATAGGTTCCATCCCCCGAGCACCTCAACTTTGGATCGGGTTTCTGCGTCCTTCACAAGGTCATTAGTGCACCTTGAGGCTTTCTAGCCCTACTCCAGAGCTTTAGGCCCATGTGTTATACAAGAAATTTTAACCATACATTACATAATTATGTTACGTGCAAACAACCCGTTTGACTACATGAAGGGGTAGTTTCGAAAACTACGTTCTTTGCACCCTCTAGGCTTTAATAATGTATTTTCAGCAGTTTGGGGCTCATTTATAAAAGTTGCTTTAAGTAGTGATTTAGGACTGGACTACAAAATAGTGCGTAGCAATTGTTTAAGCTAAACACCTTTTAAACACGACTTTATTTTGGACTACAACGTAATACCGACTATAGTCAGTGTAACGTCAACGTTCACCACTTGTTCAGCACTTTAATATACAACGTTATTTTTTCTTGAACCTGAATATAATTTGTTCAGAATAAGCAACTGAATCGATTCCAATCATTTTTACACCATGTTATATTTTTCAAATATATTTAAAAAACTAGCTGACCCGGCGAACTTTGTTCCGCCTTAAAGGCAATAACACATGATCAAATTTTTTACTTTTTAAATTAGGATAATCCATACCAATACTATAAATGCGAAAGTAACTCTGTCTGTCTGTCTGTTACGCTTTCCCGCTTAAACCTCTCGACCGATTTTGATGAAATTTGGCACAGACAATCTTTAGACCCTGAGAAAGGACATACGCTACCCTTTATAGAAAAAAAAATGATAATCCCGAGGGAAATCTAAAAAGCGCGATATAACCGAATTCCATGCGGGCGTGGCCGCGGGTGGAAAGCTAGTTGTTGTTGTGTTGTTGTTGTTGTTGTTGTGTGTTTATTTGCCACCTTGCGCCTGCTGAAAAACTACAATTTTTGCAGGCGCGAAAACAAATGACGTGGAAGGTCTTCCGACTCGTGAACATGCCACATATGATGGAATGGCCATGGGAAAAATATGGATGTTCGAGATTAAGACCACAAATTTTCAACGATTGCCCTTGTGACTTATTTACAGTCATGACGAATGCAAGACGGATCATCCTGTTAGTTGGGATCATCGGGATCCTCGGAATGAGAACTTCCTCACCTTTGAATTTATCTTTAGAGTATTGTGGCGTAAATCAAATTATTCATCAATTTACTTACCACCGTGTTCCGTTGCACAGTTATGGTTGGTTTAAGTATCGAATCATGATTACTACGGAACCAATCTTTAGTGGTAAAGTGTGCGGTGGTAAGCCAGGTACATCCAAGGAGTTTATAAATTCCATTGGATATTTGGATATCTTCATTTGTTACACAGTCAATAGATTTGAAAGAATGCAGTGTACCAATGATCTCATTCTGAATTGTGTAGTTTTAGTCATCTACATCTTTATTTTTAGCTGCCGATATTGCTCGCTTACTCAACCATTCATTATTTTTGAGGTTAGTAATGATGTTTGGGAATACTTTGTTGATGAGTTCGTGTTTCGATAATACAAAGTTACAGAAATTCGGACAAAATAAAATTAGTCCGCTCGATTCGTCGACAGGTACTCGACCATTACCGATATTCAGCAATTTCTCAGATAAATCTTCTGCAGATGTATCGTTCAGCAATGCAACTCTCATGTTTGTTGTCAGCTGAAGTTTCTTAACATAGCGCCATAGATTCGATGATTTGAGGCAAACGTTTATTGCATTGGCAGCAGTCAATCTGGAAATTACTGGCAATGTTTGGCGGAAATCGCCAGACAGTAAAATCATTGCGCCTCCAAAACATCTCGAGTCATTACCTAGATCTTGTAATGTTCGATTAAATGCTTCCAATGCACGTTTATACGCCATTTTGCATTCGTCCCAGATGATGATCTTCGATTCGGATAAAACATTGGCATTAGAGCGCTTTGTAATGTTACAGGTTGGTCCTTCAATAGATTGAAGATTTAATGGAAATTTTAATGCAGAATATGCCTTCTAGCAACGTGGCTGTTATTTCAGAAGAAGCAACTGCAACGGCAATGTTGGATCTTGCGTGAACAGTGGCTAAAACTACTGACATGAGGAATGTCTTACTAGTTCCACCAAACGCTAGTATGCAAGCAGTAATCATTGTTGCAATTGTATTGAAAAGCTGCCTGAATCAAATCAGTATTTGATGAATTTCTTCTTGTGTTTCATAAATTATCTATATTTACTCGATGATTTCGCATTGTCAACCAAGCCGTTTCACGGGCTGCTTCCCTTTGCTCTTGTGAGTCAGAACCACGTCGTCGAGCCATACTAAGGCGGCGCTCTTCACCTGCAATTTCTTGCTCTTCTTCAGTGCTAATCTAGTCAGGAGTGTTCTTCGGTATGACTGAGTAACTTTCGGGTGCGTTTATGTTGAAATATTGTTTTAAGATAATATACGGTTTTATTATTCATTAATTATGCTTTAAATTGCACAAATTTGGCGGTATTTCTGTGTGGTCTATGAAAATGGTAAGAAAGCTGAACGCAAATATTAGGGTGTTATAATATTTTTTAATAGGATAACGTTATGCTATCTTCTTCTTCTTCTTCTTCTTCAGCCTATAGATGTCCACTGCTGGACAAAGGCCTCCCCCAAGGCGTACGTTATGCTATATTATATAAATATAGCTGACACACGTCACGTGGCTACACGTTGTATCCATGGACGTATTTAAATATTTTTGAGAGTTGGTAACACTGTAAGGTTGGCACCCGTCAAACATGTCAACCTATTAATTATTATTTTTATATTTTGAAATTTAAATACACGATGTTATGAGCAAACTTGATATTATGTTGTCGATTCAAAAGTCTTGTTTTAATGCGTTCTTCAATTCGAGTGGGACTGAGAGTACAAATACTGTGAAGTGTTTGACAGAAAGTAAGTGGTCAACTTTTATATGGGAAAATGGAATTGTCGTTTTACTCTATCTTACTCGCAATTTTTCCTTATTTGCTCACCGTTTAGACCTACCCTGGACTACGACAAACATTTTAAAACCAAAATCAGCTCAATCGGCCCAGCCGTTCTCGAGTTATAATCATACTAACGAACAACAATTCATTTTTATTTATATAGATGATGCAGTGTGGTCACCGAGCGCACGACGTACCCCCTTATTCATAAACGCTGCCTAAAGTTAACTAGTGATTAGCGATTCTTTAACCATACATTTTTGACCTTTTAACGTCACTTAACTTTAATAGTCGTTTATGAGTAAACCCCTTAAACACTGTGGTGTTTATTCATAAAGGATGATTTAAGTGACGTTAAAGGTCAAAATGTATGGTTAAACAATCGCTAATCACTAGTCAACTTTAAGCAGCGTTTATGAATAAGGGGGATAGTTTACAGCGGTACAGTGTCCTAGGGCCCTTACCGGGCCGCGCCGCGCCGCTATAGGCGCGAACGGGCGAGACAACCAGGTAACCTAACAAGCTCATAACTTTGTGATTTTCAAGATAGCTTTTTGAAATTATGTACATAAGTTCTTTAAATATAAATGTTGGACACGTGTGTGATAACAAACAATAACGTTGTAATAGTGTCTGTGTCACGTCAAAGTCCATATAATAACGTCGTGTTTAAAAGATGCCAAACACTATTTTGTAGTAGCAAGATTCGAGTTTAACCATACATTTTATGTTTGAACGACAGTTAACTTTAGTCATCCTGTTTTAATAAACACTTGTGTTTATTTCTTCAGTGACAAGTCGTCGTGACACTGTTCACTTTGTAGTAAGTAGAAAATGTTGAAATTAAAACACTTAGTCACTATCATGAGTAGGCAACATAGCTTGGTACCTATTGTTATACAGAGTGGTGCTTACAATACGACAATAAATGAAAACACGAACAATGCTGGTTTATAGGAATAATCCTATACCATTGAAAAAAACCTTTTTTTTTTTTTATTATACGAGTGAAAATGCGTTACGCACCGCACCCGCCGCTAGCTAGGCGACAGACGTGTGTGGGACTCGCCCGGCCGGAGCCGGGAATACCCACTAAAAACACTCGATTCCCTCGAGCCCTGCGTTGAGAGTGACCCGGGCTCGGCCCGAAGATCTGACTCCGGGCCACTCTCAGGGCTTACCGGCCTAATTTAGGCCGATTTCCGCGCCTAGGGAGGATTACCCGGGAACGGATAATCCCCAGACGTGGTGACCAGTGCAATGCGCGTGCGGGAGCTACCCACACACGCTGGTCACACTCGGGGGCTAAAGGAGACGGGGGTTCGTCTCCCGCCTTCTTCGCCCCGCCCGTCTACGCCGGATGGGAGCGGCAAGAGCATTCTCTTCCCGCTCCCTCTCCGCTGCCTCCTTCTGCAAGAGGACGGTCTCGCAGAAGGAGGCGGCAGCCTCCCATGCAATCTCTCTTTCAACCATGGCTCGCACCATGGTTGCCAGGGAGAGGCTTCCGCCTCCCAGCGCCGCAACGAGATCGCGACGCTCGTTCGCCAGGGCCCGGCCTCCACCAAGGTGTGCTCGGCCGTGTCGTCGAGAGAGTCACAGTGGTGACACCGCGGCGACTCCTCCCGACGGGCGACACGGTGCAGGTAGTGACCGAAGCACCCATGTCCGGTCAGTACCTGCACCAAGCGGTAGGTGAGGCTGCCATGCCGGCGCCCAACACATCCCTCCAACACCGGACGAATCGCTCCAATCGTCCGGTGGCCGGCAGCTGGTGTGCGGAGTGCCTCCCTCCACCGACTCAGGGCCTCCCCCTGAGCCGCTATTCGGACCCGCCTTACCTCCTCGAAGGCGGGTCGTTCCCCCCGTACCCGGGCCGCGACACGGTGTCGATGCACCTGGGACAGAACCAGGGCATCGACCTCCCACGGCGGCGTGCCCGCGAGCACGCAGGCAGCCCCATGGCTGACCGTGCGGTACGCCCGCACGGTCCGTGTCGCGCTGACCCTCTGCGGCTTCCGCAGCAGGGCAACTGTGCGCCGGGAAAGGCACTCCGCCCACACCGGGGCTCCGTAGAGTGCCATCGACCGCACCACACCATGGTACAGCCGACGGCACGCCGAATTCGGCCCCCCCCAAATTGGGGAGGAGCCGTCCGAGGGCGGCTGCGACAGAACACAGCCGCGGGGCGAGGAGCCTAAAGTGCTCCTCGAAATCCCAACGGGGATCCAGGATCAGGCCAAGGTACTTGATGTGCACCTCGACGGGAACCTGGACCCCCTCCACCCGGATACGGAGCCCCGGTGGGGTTCTGCGTCGCGGGGCGTGGAATGTCATGGCCCTCGTTTTCTCGAGGGCCACTTCCAGCCCCAGGAGGCGGATGCGTCGGACGACCAGAGAGGTGCCGACCGACGCGAGGTGGACCGCCTCCTCCCACTCGCGCGCCCTCACCGCGACCATGGTGTCGTCCGCGAAACAGACCACATCCATTCGCGGCAAGAGCGCGCCACGCAGAACTCAGTTGTACCCCAGGTTCCTGAGCAGGGGACTAAGCACTGATCCCTGGGGTACTCCTACCTTCATGGTCCACGACTGGACGCGACCCTCTGCGTCCTCGTATAGGACCTTCCTCTCGCAGAGGTAGTCCGACACGAGGGCGCAGAGGTAGAGGGGCACTTCGTGAAATTTTAGTGCCACCTCTATGCATTCGTGAGGGAGGGTGTTGAACGCGTTCGCGATGTCTAACGACACCGCGACGACACCCTCACCCCTTGCTGTGGCCGCCTCAGTCCACCTCTTGAGGCGAGCCACCGCATCCATCGTGGACCGGCCGGTCCGAAAGCCGTACTGGCAGTCCGCCAGCTGCGGTCTCCTGCTTTCCAGGTGCTCCTGGATGCGAGCGGCGAGAATCCTCTCGAAGCATTTGCCGCTCTCATCCAGGAGCACGACCGGCCTATAGCCCGACGGTGAGTCGGGGGGACGTCCGTCCTTGCGAAGGAGGCACAGCCTGCCCACCCTCCATCTCCTGGGGAAGCCGCCCGTCGCGATGCATGTATTCATGACCGCTCGGAGCCGATCCCCCAGGTGCTCCATGGCTAGTGCCAACACCTTCGCAGGGACGCCGTCCGGGCCCGGCGCCTTGTTCTTGGCTCTGAGCCTCTCCCTGACGGAGTCCAACTCACCGTCGGTTACGGGAGGCCCATCGGTCCACACCTCCAGAATGGATGAGCTGGAGGCGGGCATCCTGGGGGGCGTGAAGGGTCCCGGGTCCGGAAACAGAGTTTCCAGGACCCTTCTCAATAGGGCTGGCTCCATACAGGAGATGGGGGGTGCCGCTCCCTGCAGCTTCCCCCTCACCACCCTGTACGGCCTCCCCCATGGGTCGCTGTCGAGGAGTGCCAGAAACTCCTCAGCAGCAGCGACCTTTGCCCTGCATATGGCGGTACGCAGGGCTCGATGGGCCTCTCTGTACGCCCGCCGAAGACCGTCCTCTTCGCCGGGCCCCCTTACGGCGCGCCTCCTGCACCTCAGGTAGGCGCGCCGTGCAGCCATACTGGCGGCACGCAGGTGAGCGAGTTCCTGCGTCCACCAGTATGTCTGCTTCCTCCGGCGGTAGCCCCGGGCCCTCGGCATGGCGGCGCTGCAGACCACTTCCAGGTCCTCAGCGGGGAGGTCCGCCATACCGTCCGCGTCTCCAGTGAGGTGGGCCGGCGGTTCAGCCCACGCTCGGAACACCGCCGCCTCCTCGGCGACGTCCCTGCGGAGGTGCGCAAGCGCCCACCTCGGGAATGAGGAGGCGCCTGCTGCGGGGCCCAGGTGGAGGGGGGCCGCAGGACCCGCCGTGGAGATCTCGAACCGGACGTACCTGTGATCCGAGATCTCCACCGCCGTCTCTACCCGCCAGTTCCGGATTCGGTTGGCCAGGGTTGAGGTGGCCAGGGTGATATCCACTATCGATTCACCCTGCCACCTCACGCACGTCGGGGTGTTGCCCCGGTTGAGGACCTGGAGACCCAAGCAGTGGGCCCATTCCACCAGGTCCTCACCGAAACCGTTCGTGACGGGAGACCCCCACGCGCCGTGCTTGGCGTTGAAGTCTCCCGCCACCAACACGGGGCGTGGAGCCGCCCTCTGGACCGTTCCCTCGACGGCCGCCAAAAAGTGATCAAACTCGGCCCGGCTGCGATTGGGGGAGAAGTAGGTGGAGATGACCACTAATCCCCCCCACTGCGCCGCAACAAACCCCGGACCCCTCTCTCTAAGAACGATAGGGGGACCGGTGCTCGCGGCTGGTCTTGCGATCGCAGCCAGGCCATCCGATGACCCCAGCCAACCGGCCGACGCCGGAATAAAATATGGCTCTGACACCACCGCCAAATCCGCCCCCCACTCCGCCATGTCTTGGCACAACAGGTCCTGCGACCTGGCGCAGTGGTTGGCGTTGACTTGTAATATGACACCGATGGACCTACTGGGCATTAGCAATGTCCATCGGTGTCCCCTCTATTGCGGTGGCCGCAGATTCTCCTGCTATGGTGGTCGCAGAGCCGGCCGCTGGCGGTCCCACTGCGGAGCGGCCCCGAACCGGTGGGGCATTGCAGGTGGAGCCGGCCATTCTGTGGCCGCTGGGTAGGCCCCTGTCCGTGCATACCGCACACTTCACAGGGGCCCTGCAGCCCATGGCCATATGGCCCGTCTGACCGCACCGGAAGCAGAGGCCGCTCCTGTCCGTTTTGGACGGGCAGAGCGCCGCGGTGTGCCCCCCCTCTAGGCACCTGCGGCAGCGCATGGGGCGCTGCTCCAGTAGGTGGATTGAAGCCACACTCCAACCCACCACCACTTTGCCCCGCTCAGCCAGCCCCTTCGCGGCCTCTACGGGGCAGGACACTCGGACCGAGCCCGTGCCCCTCGCCCCCAGGGCTATGGTGCCCACCCGAATCTGGTCGGGAGGGCACTTGGCCGCCTCGGCCAGGACGCCCTTCAGCTCCTCAGCCGTTATCGACTCATCGATCCCTGCCATCCGGATCTCCGCCATCTTCGTAGGTCGGGAGACCTCGGCCACCTCCCCGAGCACCTCTGCCATTTTTTTGGCTAGGGTGTCGGCCTGGGAGGGGGAGGTCTCCTTCGCGAGCTCTAGGAGGCAGGCTCCGGTCATTGTCCTCCTGACCTTTTGTGGCGTCACCCCTAGCTCCGCCATATTGATGGCCGCCTTTGCCCTTTTGAGGGCATCCACATACGTGGTGCCCTTTCTCACCGCCTCCGGCTTGAGGGCCACGAGGACGGC